>PVKA01023071.1:0-36203 GCA_004027165.1 Ctenomys sociabilis | reverse complement strand
GCATTAAATCTGTACAGCAATTTTGGGAGTATGGCCATCTTCACGATGTTGGATCTTCCTATCCAGGAGCATGGAATATCTTTCCATTTTCTGAAATCCTCCATAATCTCTTTTCTTAGGGTGTTGTAATTTTCCGTGAAAAGATCTTTGACTTCCTTGGTTAAGTGAATCCCAAGGTATTTCATTTTCCACAGTGCTATTGTGAAAGGTATTGTTTCTATAGTTTCCCTTTCAGTGTGTTTGTTATCTGTATAGAGGAATGCTATTGACTTCTGCGTATTGATTTTGTATCCTGCTATGCTACTGAATTTCCCTATCACTTCTAGTAGTTTCTTGGTGGAATTTTTGGGGTCTTCTGAGTAAAGTATCATGTCATCTGCAAATAGTGATAATTTAACTTCTTCTTTTCCTATTCTTATTCCCTTTATTTCTCCCTCTTTTCTAATGAATAATAGTGATCTGCCTGTTTACAGCTTCCCAAGAGCTTGAATTATAGGTGCATGCCGCCGTCCCAGCTCAATTGCCAGCTCAGCACGTCCCGAGGTGGGGCTGGCACTGCAGGACTAAGGTTCGAACCCCAGTCCCTGTGAAATTAATGCCTCTTTGATGATGAGTTCTTCTTTCATACTCCAGCATCAGTCTCTTCTGAATCTCCTCATGGCTCTTTATATTAAACATTATGTTTTTATGTTATTTTTCATTATAGTTAGTCACTCTTTCTTATTGGAATAGAAGAGTTGGATGAACAAGAAGAGTATTTACTCATGTTTGGGTTCTCAGAACCTCTAGATACATTGGATATTGCTTGAAAAAGTGATTGGCATACAGAGCCACTATATTATCAAACTTTAGAAGTTGTTGGTAACAAATGCATTATTCCATGCGATAGATACTAACGTGACTGTTAAAAGTGAATATCTTCTGACTACCAGCATCACAACATTGAAAGAAGACCTCTGCTCTGAACATTTTCATCCAGTTGGGTGTCTATTTCCAAAGATAGAAATATATAGGTACCTATTTTTGTTTGCTTAAACATCATTAAGGTGGAGTTGATATTCTTCAGAGGAGTTCAGTGTATACTTGTTATGCAGACGAGCACCGAATACCACTTGTAACACAAAAGCACAATTGAGCTGAAGGCAAAAGTCTTAGATTAGAAAAAGAACTACAGCATCACTCTACCATTTCTTGTCACCAAGCAGAGGGCATCAGAGTTTTTCAGTTTAGAGGACAAAGTGAAACCACTAAATGGCAAAATCAAAACATGGCAACAATATAAATAAGTTTTAAGTGCATAGAAAGGAATAAGGACTTGATGTCATTTTTTGAGAGTGGCAATCTCAGAGTAGACCACTGAACATGCTGACATTTTAGGGTAGACTGCTGGAGGAAGCAGGCACCAGGCGTTTGCTCCATCTGCTCTAAGAAGGAAAGGGCGATTGTGAAGACATTAGTAAGATGAAGCTCCATTAGCCACACTAATGAATATTTATAACAACTTTCCTCATTAGGAGTTAGTACTGTACTTGTTTCTAATAGAACAATCTAATACATATACATCCTGGTGAATTCACAAGTTTCTATGAAGAAAATTCTATCCTTTGAATCTTACCTAGTTAATGTCAGTTTTGTGAATTTGTATGCTCTGTAGTTCTTACTTTTCCATATGATGAGTTATCATACCTAAATTCTGTTAATTCTAGTGAAGTCATTATAATATATATGAAACTAACAAAAGAACATCTATGAGACAGAGTTTGTTTACTTCATCTTCATGTATCAATAAGCCAGGTCCTATTCTCTACACTTGGAGATAGAAACTTTTCTTGACACCCTTTCTTGAGGAGGGAGCCTTCATGCATTCATGGTTTTAGAGGAGGCACATGGCAAACTTTTGTGCCTGTAGATCGGCTCCTTTCCCCTGAGAAGACTTGTAGTTCAGAAGACTTAGGAATGGAGAATCGGTACATAGCTGCAGACTATATCAAGACTTTTGGGAATAGACAGGAATAATTTCATGTGTACTGCAAACATTTTAAAAAATTCTGTGCATTATGATGCTTGGCATTTCAGTTCAAATAGGAGCACAACACTGACGTGGCAACTACCCACACCAGGCCCTAAGTCTTCATGCACATCATGAGTATTTAAAAAACCTTTTCATTGGTGTTATGCACAAACTTTATAAGTAATTTCATAAATGTAAATTGCAAAATGTAATGTGAAATTTCATAGATAATATTCTCATAGTCTCTTACATGAAATAGTCTTTTTCTCATGCAAAAAGATTTATTATCATACAGTGGTAATTTGGAAAACATGAATTCAATAAATTATACATGTATTCTTAGTGTTGACTTTGGTGTCCGAACCATACTTTGAAAATTATAGTCTATAGGATATATTCCTTCTCAACATATGTTAATAATATATAATTTATAGTAAATTAATAAATCACCATCAAGAGCAATAACTAAAAATAAATAATTAAGGGAAAATATTTGCATAAATAGGTGAAATGTAAAAGTAAGAATTTTAAAATAGGTGAAAGGAATATATGGAATATAAACTTTTTGTGCTAAACATCATTAAGCTCTAAAAAAAATCAACAAAACAGAAAATTTTCCCTTGCATTTTTAGGAATTTTTTGTTAGAAGCTGGGAAGAAAAATTTAGAAAATTAAAAGAATTAATCTTTATTAACAGAGATTACTATGAATAAATGTATTTGAATATTCAAATAAATGGATGGCGAAGTTGCATAGTACATTACTAATGACTAGAGGTTTTTTTGCAAACTATTCAGTAGAAGAGAATGTAACTGTACTGGGTAAGGATATGACTCACACCATTCCTTCTTTCTTTCTTTTTCTTTTTTTTAATGCATTTGGTTGTTGCAGGGTCTGACTACAGCTCAGACTTATGGTGATCCTCCTGCTCCCAGCCTCTTCGGTGCTGGGCTTACAGGTCTATGCCACTATCCCTGGACTCCATAGCCAGCTCAGCCTGTCCTGGGGGCAGGGCTGACTTGGTGTGCGGTGCCGAGGATTGAATTGGGGTCCCAGTGCTTGTCTGAGCTTGCCTAAGCAGGTGCTTTACCCTGCTGAGCTATCTCATTGGCCCCCCCACAGGATTCTTATCACATGGATAGACATGTCTAACTTCTTTAGTGTCCTTGATTTGTTCTTTAACCTTGGCGCAAAAGTAATAAATTTTTCCACCAGTAACTTAAAAAGTTATAACTTCTAATACCTCTCTCAAGAATTTCAGGAGGAATCAAATCTGATGACACAGTAATCTCAGGCTCTGAGATGATGACGCACTGTATTTTTATTGTTCTAGTTCACTCAGACTGTGGTATAGTGTTAGAGAAGCCCTAGAATATCTGTGCACATAGGGACTTAGTCTTGTTTTTGTTTCTGATTTAGTTCAAATTCCACATATACATAGTACTGTTGATTAACAGATGTGGAGCTCAGGAAGGACTGAAATAATTTCTAATTGGGAGCATTCAGTGGTCTTGTCATGGTGTTTAGCATAATGGAATTAACAGTTTGGAGGTTATAGATAGTTAAAGTGGTCAGCAGTGATAGCCTTTAAGGAGGTTCATGGATAAATGCATGAGATAAATAAGTAAATTTTATGGGATGACATAATTACTCTGAAATACATTGAGAGAAGGTCAGGATTGTGCCTGTGGGTGACAGAGATAGCTAATTGCAGTGTTTTTCTCATTAACTTATACTACAGACACTAAAAATGACTGTCTCCTTCCCTGGCAAGATGACTAGGAGTCACCATCAGTTTCCCTAAAATATGTAAATCACATGGCACATAGTTAACATACAGAATGCTGGATTATAACTCTCATTCTTTTGGGATCTTCATGGAAAAGAAATAAACTGTTTAGAATATTTTAATGTAAAATGCAGAATGATAGCTTTCCAAATACATCCTTATTCCAATTCTCAGAACCTTTAAAAATGTTTCCTTACATGCCATAAAAAAAGAACTTTGAAGACGCGATTGACTGTGGTTTTTGACATAAGAAGGTTTCTTGGTTTATTCACATGAATCCCAGTCAATCTCATGGGGGCCCTTAAAAGTCAAATTTTTCTAAACTGAGCTCAGAGTCAGAGAGAGAGGAGAACAAGGAGGGAAAGTCAGAGAGACACCATGTTGTCAGCTACTGGCTTTAAATAAGCAGGAAGAAGTCATCAGGCATGGAATGTGAATATTGCATGAGATAGAGAAGGGTTCTGTACTGTAAGTCTTTCCTGGAGCTTGAGCTTCCAAAAAGAGTGAGATGGACCCATTTTGAACATTTTTTCTATAGAACGATAAAACAGTGAAGTAGTATTGGATTAAGCAACTACCTTTATGGGAATTTATTATAGTAACACAAGGAAACCAGAACAAACAATTCATCACCAAGCATTTGTTGATCATGTGTGTGCAAGAAGCTTTAAAGTTCCATGCAACAGATTGTGAATGCTAACGGCTGTAACCATTTGCTGAGAATGATAAGACTCAGTATTGTAAAAGCAGGTTTGTTTTTTACTTATTTCAATCCTGAAAGCAAGAAGGTTTAAGCAGTTTTTCCAAGATCCTGAACTTAGTGTTAGTTTGGCTTTGTCTGCATACTTGGCAGTATCATCTTAATTCATTTATATTGCTGTCTTTCAGGGTTCTTGTTACTAAAGAGTCAACATGCAATGAAGAAAACTTGTCTCACATGTTTGTTTATAATAAAAGTGATAAGAGAAAACTTACAGGTCTCTAAAATAAATTTTTTTCATCTACTTGCTATTCAAAAATAACTACATTTATGATCACCACTTAAAGTAACAACGCAAACTCAGGACATACACTATATTTTCAGTGACTGTGACTATCAGGACATGAGGGTGTAGGTTTTGTTTTCTAATGTGCTTTTAATTTGGTGCTCCCTCTTGAACAGAGCAAGACACTGTTTCTAAAACATCTCTTGATTTTCAGTGAACTCTTTCCTAGAAATCTCTTCCTTCTTCTTAGAATTTCAGTTTAACTGAAATGTTTGCCTTTACTTTTTGGGAAAGAGATGTGGTGTTTGCTGGGGACACAGCCTCTGCTCCAAGGAGATAAAAATAATCATGAGCTTCTTGATATCATAAATTAGGAAAGTTCAAAATTATTACTAGGATTGACCCAAGTTCCCAGGGGGACTGTATGTATTCATATCATTCTCTCCATCTTGGTTTCCTGAGTCCAGTGATATGTGCTATTAGGAATGTTAGTTTTGTAAAATTCTACCACATTAACATGGTGGAGTTTTTTGAAGACTTCAATAGCAAGAAATATTTGTGTTACAATGTCAAAGGGAAACAGAGGCATTCGTACTCCTTAAACTCTTTATGTATTATTTATTGCTGACATTTAAAAATCATTTTTATGTTAAAATGGGCATTCCATAAAAGCGATCACGTTTGCCATGTCTCAGTGCACAGTGTAGCAGTGCTAAGTGTCTGGTCTGGGTGAATCTCATCATTGTTCATCTTCAGAACATTTTCACCTTTTCTTGCTGAGACCTCATACCCACTAATCGTGACTCCTCCTCCATCCTGCCCCTTCCTGGTCATTCACAACCACTGCTTCTCCTTCTCTCTGAACTGGATCACCACTGCTCAGTGCAGTTGTGCTACACTTATGCTCTTGTCTCGGGCTTATTCAACTTAGTGTAATTATTTCAAAGTCCATGAAATTCCTACTTTCAATTCTTATACAATTAACTTTTTTGTGTGTATGGTACCAGGAACTGAACTCAGGACCTTGTGCCTGCCAAGCAGGTGCTTAAGCCTCTGAGCTGTCACTGCAACCTGTACTATTAACTTTTTGAACTTATCTTTTATGCACAGTGTACACAGCACTTAGCCCTCATCATCCCTGTTTATTTTTCCTTGTCACTGCTGTGATCTAGCGTCTTATTCTTCCCTGGTGAAAATAAAGGCATGTTCTTTATGGAATCAGAGTAGTTTGGTCTGATGATCTAAATTTTTATCATCAGAGTTGGTTAAAATGCATCAATAATCTGGCATCTAAAGGGAATTGATTTCAGGACCCCAGTGGATATCAAAATGCACAAATATTCAGTTTCCTCTTATAAAATGATAATGTTTGCATAGCTGAGGTACATCTTTCTTTATACTTGAAACCATCTCTAGATTACTATTAACAATGCAAATGCATTTAAATTGTTGTTACATGGTATTATTTAGAGAATAAAAAGAAAGAAGTCTATATAAGTTCAATAAAAATGTAATCCAAAATTACTTGAGTTGGATATGAAGCCCAAAGACACAGAGAATGTACTGTATTATCCCAAATTGTTCTCTTCCTAAAATGGAATCTTATTCCAATTACCAAGTTAAAATATTTTCTTTGTATCTCTTTTTAAGAGTTTATGGCTTGTCCACAGAGAAGTTCCTGGGGAAAAAAAAAAAAAACCAATCAGGTCTTGCCTCAGCATGTTCACTTTGCCTTTATTAATCTTCTTGGATTTAGACTAGATGGACATTTTATAATAATGGTTTTTGGTCTTTTTAACAAAAAGGAGATATATTTTTAGTAATAGGAAGCTTATATACCCATTTTTAAAAATTTAGAAGTAGGAATAGGAAATCTCCAACTTCTAAAGTACATTGATATCATGGCTATTTTAGATCAAGATACCACAGAATGCATAAAATGTCAAACAACCGCAAAAGAAGATCTTTAGTGGACAAAAAGGGTGGAACAAATACCAAATTGGAAAGAACTACTTGCTGGGAATGAAATGTCTCCAAATTAATAAATCTTTTTTATATCATATGCTTTGAGCTCTTAAGTGTCTTGGTTTTCTGATGGGCTCTGTAAATTTTAATGTCAATATCTATACATTTGTTACATGCTACAAATATTTTCTGTGTGAACTACAAGAAAAGAACAAATCACAATGTTTAGTCCACACTGAGATATGTTCTCTGAGAGAATTATTAACTTACCTAATTGAAGAATCTGGAAATAGATCTTAACTTCCTGGATTAAAAACTGTTATGGTTTATGTCTAGTTGTCCCTTCAAAACCTCAAGCAATCTTGGGGTGGTTTTTGGAGTTTGTGATTAATTCTTGATCCAGTGCTGGGATTATGGGTGTGAGTGCTGCACCCATACTGGGGCAGATAATTTGCATACAAATAAGGAGGAGAGAGAGGCTGGCTAGCTGCCTCAGCTGCTCCTCCTCCCTTTGCTCTTTGCTGTTTTCTTCAACCATGAAGTGCTGCTGTCTTGCCCTGTGCCACTCTGCTGTGGAACCAGCCATATATGGACTGAAACCTTCTAACTGTGAGCTAATTAAACTTTTCTGTCCTTAATTTTAGGTGTCAGGTATTTTGTCCCAGCAACAAGGAAAATGTAACTGAGATAAGAACTTTAAAGTAGAAGTAGGGAATAATAAAATTCATGCTAACATTACATATGAGCAGAAAAGAGCAGAATTGTAAAGGTCTTTTAGATAAAAGTTTTATAAAGTCATACTAGAAAACTGACTAAAACATTGGATTGAGGGAGATGGGAAGATGGCTCAGTGGAATAAGTGCGTCCCTGGTAAGCACAAGGGCATGAGTTCAATCCCCGATTCCACCAAAAAAAAAAAAAAAAATTGGATTGGTCCATATATAAAGAGATTTTTATCATAAATCTGTGATATTCTTTCTTTTTTTTAAATTTATTTTTTATTTTATTGAAGTATGAATATCAATCACACAGTTTCAAGACACCTTAACAAGACAGATTCTATAAATTAATACATTACAAACTGTTTTCATAATGCTTTGGTATTGTACAAGGTGCATACATGATATTATATTTACAGATATTATTTAATCCACAATTCTATGCATTGTGTGTCATACAATGGACCCACAAAATTCACAGGGGTTATATTTTTCAGAGCATCCTCAAATTGTGAAAAACCACATTTAATATTTAAACCCTACGTATGCTGTGTCTGCCACACTTACATAACTTAATCTAATAAAATACTGTATGAATAATGCCTTAGAAAGTACAAAGCAGTTTTGATTGCATTTTAGGGATCTTGGAGCTTTAAGAAGAACAAAACCAAGAACAATGGAGATAGCTACAAAAGGTAGGATGCAGCGACAAGCTAAAATGCTGGAAATGTTGGTGTATCTGTCGGAGATGGCTTAGAGGGAAGCAGCCAATCAGTAGCAAGGAGAGCTGAATAAAGCTCTAGGGTTGGCTACTCGGAAATTTCCTGCTGAAAGACCACCTGTGGAGGATATCTCTGCCTTCCATGAAATCACAGGGATGTCCACGAACTAGTATTGGGTTCTAAGGAAAATTCTGCAGAGCTGAGACGTTAAACTCTGACCTGCGCCTTTGCGGGGTACACTGTACTACATGCAACTCGTGACAGTTTCCACATGGATTCCGAGAGAATCGCCTTCCGTGAACACTGTGGAGTTCAACACAAACACAGGTACTATCTTTAGGCCAGAAAATAAGTGTTTACTTTCTGAGATGTTTATAGGCTGTGTCTATTACTGTACTAAGGTTTTATTTTTCACCATTATTTTAATCATTTTGATCTCATGGTCTTATGATAGCATTTAAAAAATATAAGGCATTAGTTATTTTATCTTTTTCTTAGAAAAAGTGCAAGTTACTATAATAATACTCATGGAGAAAAATATTTACTCTTTGAGAAAATTAAACATTAAAGTAATTATCCAAATAGTTCTCTACCTGGTGAAAATATTGAAGAATCATCTCTTACATCTTTCTAGGGTAATTTAGCAATAAGATAGTATCATCCACTTCCTAAAAGTTCAAGTAATTATCAATTAAAATTAATTTTATCACTTAATACGTGTACTTAATTGGGCCCCAGTAGTTCCTGATTTATTGAGAATAATTTTTCTTGGTTATTGATAGTAATCTCTATAAAAATAAGATGTACATTGAAGTTAAAAATACACAAGTCCTTCTAGGCTTGTATGATATGGTACATAAAAATGAACCTTTTTTGTGTAGGTAGGTGAAGCACATTCACAATTAGTTAAATTTCAGTTTAGGAATATTATTTTACATGATAAATTCTTTTCTTTATCTTATTTTTTATTCATTTTAATGAGAAAGAAAAATAAAATGGCAATGAAACAGTTTCCAAACAGGTCAATAGGACAGTTACAACAATTAATAGGTTACATATTGTTATCTTTGTAGTAGTTATTCAGAAGACAAGATGCAGACATGATATCTTGTCTAACAATGTTAGTACAAACCTTTCTTCTTATTGAACGAAGAGAAAGTAGCTGTATATCTATCCTACCTATATTGTATATAGAATTTAAGGACTAAACAATGAAGTGAGAGAAAAGAGAAAAGTCAGGAAATATGGCAGAGGCAAAACCACACATTTATATAGACAAAATGGTTAAGACAATCGTCCTAAGAATCTCCATCAGGTTTTTGAAAATAGCAGTTAATGGGTAGAATTGTCACCCTGACTAATTCTATAGCTGGTACCTGTGAACTATTCAACTACATTGCAGATATCAATATGTAATACTAAAACCATGCTTAAAATACTGTCATTTTTGTCTTCTAAATATGTACTGTGTCTAATGTCATATCAATTATTGCTCTACTCTCTTTAAATTAAATATACATGACAAATTCCTTACTTATTACTCTAGATTTTCATGTCAGGATTTCTGAAGTATCTAAAGCTTTTATTTTTTCAGTTTATATTTTTATTTGCTATAAACTGGCTTTATTTGTTTCACATATGTTAATGCATTATAATTCATTTTTAAAAATCTTCTTTGGCACACATCTACTAGGAAGGAACTCAAGAGTAAACTTAAGGACCTGTAAATCATGACTCTTGGTGGAATTTTATGACAGTGGAGAAGAGAAAAATAAAACTAAAACATTTGCTCTCTAATGAATAAACATCATCCCAGACTGTTTCCTGCTTGTTTTTCCAACAGAGGTGCCTTTTCCTCACTCCTATTTCCCTATTAATTTAGCACATAAGATTTTATGTTTTACAATTTATCAAGGTTCTCTTTTCAAAGTTTTTCTAATTTTTTTCTTTTATCTATCTGTCTTGTCTCAGCATAGTGTGCAGACTTTCAGGAATTTAAACAAAGAGATCAGTATAAAAGTTTTGCTTCTACATATTCTTTTCTGGCAATGATTGTTGTAAAACTTCTTACTACATAATATGATATAGCATACACGAGACGATTAATCAAATTCTACAATGGAATACACTAATGGATATAAGTTGTCATGAGATTTTTAGGACTGAGGCACTGTGCTAAGATGTGTTTTATGTCTACTACCTCATTAGATTGTTGTAAACCTCCTACCAGATAAACCATAGTCTATATCCTGCCCACTGTACTTTGGCACAATTCTAAGTGATTAACATGTTAAGCCACTGGATAATCACAGGGTACTGCAGATGAATCATTCACGTTTGCCATCAACGGCACATTACAATTGTGTTCACATGGCATGGATAATTTAATGAATAAATGCAACATCTCAGGGTTATTCAGTGGTAGAGCCAAATTTCAACATTATGAAGCTGAACTACCAACCCGATTTATTTATTTATTTATTTTTTTGGCAGAACCAGGGATTGAACTCATGCCCTTGTGCTTGCCAGGGAAGGACTTATCCCACTGAGTCATCTCCCTGGCCCCTATCAACTCAGTGTTCCTCACCATGATGTTTACTGCAAATGAAGAGAATGGTCAAGAATTATGTTCATCTTGCTTCTCTCCACAGAGTACAAGAAAAGATAAAATTAAGCAGTTGATCAGAGATCACACTGGGAAGAAGTGAAGCTGTACTTCAGCCAGTCTGAATCCAAGCTTAGTGCAGCTGTTTGCTTTGTTTTTAAGAGCCCGATGTCATAGTTCTCGCATGCACAATCATGCTCCCTAATATAAACACTTGGGCTTTGGCAGACACAGACTTGATTGTACACACTGTAGCTCTGTGGAGATACTGTAAAATCCACAACATTTTGAAACAATTTTCTTCCCACATCTTATATATGGTTTAACCCCCCCAATCTCATAAAGTATTAAGTAATCAAGTTACTTTGCAAGAAAACTTTCACAAAACAATGTTTTGTGTGACAGTAGTGTTTTTATTTTCTAATCTTATTTCCTATAGGAAAAATAAATAAGCACTCTAAGATTAAAGAAGAGCAACTTTGCTAGAGAGCAGCTGTTTTTTTAAAATTTTATGTATTCAGTACAGGGCCTCAATATACAACTCAGATTCATGGTGATCCACCTGTTTCAGCCTCACCAGCACTGGGATTAAAGGCATGGGCCATCATGACTGGTTTTGGTGGCCAGCTCAGCACACCCGAGGTGGGTCTGGCACCACATGCGGTATCAGGGATTGAACCCAGGTCCCTGCACTTGCCTAGGCAGACATTTAGATCACTGATATGTTTCCATGGCCCCACAGCTTGAGTTTTAAATCTTGTCTTACAACTTACATTTTGGTGGGCTTCGTTACTTTTAGTCTTCCCCAAATGCCATAAGGAGCTTTTGAAAGTAAGCATCAGGTCTTCTTTGTCTTGCATTCCCAGTGTAGATCATATGTACCTGTCTCTACCTGCCTGGCTCTCATTTCAGTCATATGCTTCCATGCCCACCTTCTGAAACTGATGCCTTCTCAATGTTTCAAGGCCACTGTTCACCAAGCACACCCTCTCATGCATTCTCTCATCTGGTTCTGTCCAAAAGCTTTATGCACGCTGAGCTGGGCTGCTACTAAAATACAGTAAAAGCCAAGACTTAGAAGTAGCAAGTGGTATTTATTTTCTGTCAAGGCCAATATTCTTGAAAATGATGTAATTTGATCTCTAGTTCTAATGCATTTATTGCTAATATGCTATAGTTTGACTTTATTCATAACAGTCTAATAATATAGTTACATGGTTATTCATAACCATGTTTTTACTATATGACTTGATGAATACTATTCAGTTCTTACTATTGATGATTTAACAACTTTCCTGTCCAAGTGTGAATTATGAAACAGATAAGAAATGGAAAATGAGCCTGTGACAAGAGATTAAAATGCCAGCATTCATGACCATAATACCCAAGCCGGCCCGGCATGTGGAACCAAAAATTGAACCCTGGTCCCTGTGCTTTAGTCTGCTGAGCTATACCGCCGGCCCTGGCAAGGACACTTTGTGAGGCACAGAATGAATCAGAGGAGGCCTATCTAGAGGCTCCTCCTTTATTTTCTTTTTGGAGGACCTCGGGATTGAACTCAGGCCCTTGCACTTGTCAGGGAAGAGTTTATTCCACTGAACCATCTGCCCTGCCCCATGGAGGCTCCTTCCAACTCACTGTTCTTATTTGTCATTGTATGTATGGTAAAGGCAGTCACAAAAACTTCTAAAACTAGGTTATTTTCACTTATCCCCTACAAAATTCAGCTCAAAATAGGCCAAATACTGATATGGAAAAAGTAAAAACTTGAAACAGCTAGAAGAATATGTACAGGAAACATTTTAAAATACAGACACAGTCAACAATCTCTTGAACAGGACTCCTATGGCCCAGAAAATAATAATGAATGAATGAATGAAATCATGTATCAAATTTGAAAGCTTTTGCACAATATAGAAAATAAGAGTAAAGAGGCAACTTAGAATGGGAAGTGATCTTTGCAGATACTTTTCTTGATAAGTAATAACAAGAATATATAAAAATAATGATCAATAACCAGAATACATGAAAACCTCAACTAATGAACACCAAAAGAAGTAGTTTATACTTTAATGGCAGAACTTTGTAATATTCTTATATAAAAGAACAGATATTTCTGTAGTTATAGAAATATTTACTGATTTTTCTGAAAGATGAATTAATTGAGTGTTAAAAAATAATGATTATAAAATGAATAATTATTTACACAGTTTTACTCTGATATATGTGAAAATCATAATTATTTTTCATATTGCAGTGACTATAGTATAAACTATCATAGTTTATAATGAGTACCTTGCCATAAATGTCAGATTAGAGTTTCATATTTTATTATCAAAAGAGTGAAGAGAAATGACAGCTTTTAGAGAATAAATTAAAATAATACAGATAATTTTGGAAAAGTAAAACAAGGCAATGATATAATCACTCATCATACCTTTTTAATATCTTACCAAGAATCTTAGCTAGTGAAATGTTGTATGAAAAGGCAATAGAATATATTGAGAATGGGAGAGAATAAAAATATGCAATTTTTCTGAGTGTGGCAGCACGTGCATTTGGTCCCAGATCTTGGGAGGCAGAAACAGGAGGAGCTCCTTGAGTTCGAAACCATCATGGGCTACACAGTTCCTTTAAGGCAAGCAGGAGAGAACACATATTCATGGATGACATCTATGTCAATGGAGAATATGTGATGCCAAAAGCTAGATTTGAATAAGTAATTGAAGAATGAAAACTTTTTTTTTTTTTTTTTTTTTTCTTCAGGAACAGGGGATTGAACTCAGGCCCTTGAACTTGCCAGGGAAGCGCTTATCCCACTGAGCCATCTTCCCAACCCCTTGAAGAATGAAAACTAATTAGATGAAAGTTTGTTAAATCCTTGAGTGGTCAGGATAAATTTCCAATGGCCATAAATATTAACATTGGGTCTCAAAGACATTTCTGGTTATTATGCTATATTCATTTTTCCATGCAAGTTGAAGCCTGTTTATGCAGGATATTTTTCACAGAAAAACTATCATATGTTTGTAAGCTCTTTATTTTTCACACTTCTAAAAGCACCCAGAAAAGAGTTGCTGGCAGTTGAGTCCTCTTGGTATGGTGGGACGAAGAATAGTTTAAACTTTCTAATAATTTACAGTGCATATTTTCCTTTTGTACAGCTCAAATACTTCCATATGCTGCTATTAAGTTTCCAATAAAAAAATTCCATGGCCAAAGTAATCTTATAATGAACATACAAATAAAATAAATGTATAAAAGAATTTAACCTTTCAAAAATAGCACAGAAATACAATACTAACATGTACAGCTAGTGAAAAAAATGTTGACTCGAATTTAGTTCATGGTGGAGTTTCATCTTGAACTATTTACTAAATTTGATCTTTTCTTGTGTTTCAAAATATTGATTTTTCTAGGTTTTTATTCTGTTCTCAGCATGCATATCAACAGCAGAACAAATACTAACAGCTGTGATCCTTGTCTCCAAATAAAGATATAATTACCAAAACCACGTGCAATGTCACAGAAAGAACTCAGAACACTAAAGTTTCCTCTCAACACATAGGTATGACTTCTTTTTTTTTTTTTTTTTTTTTTTTTTTTTTTTTTTTTTTTTTTTTTTTTTTTTTTTTTTTTTTTTTTTTTTTGTCTTTTTGAGACAGGGTCTCACTATGCAGTTCAGACTGGCCTCGAGCTCACTTTGTAGCTCAGGCTGGTCTCGAACTCACAACAATCTTCCTGCCTCAGCCTCCCAAGTGCTGGGATTACAGGCATGTGCCACGATGCCCGGCACAGGTATGACTTCTTAGGAAGAGTAACTTGTGTCCCTCTGTATGTTTTCCTCAGTGCTGTACTGAAGTGTTGCCAAAATTTATAAACCTTCTTAGAGGCAAATCAAATGAACAAGGATTGGAATCTTCCTTTGAGAAACCAAATGGGCAGCAGCATTATTCCTGGAGTGGTGTATACACAAGGTGGCAGCTGTCGCCAACAAATCTTGCTGTTTTGTATTGTAGAATCTCTTCAGCAGTTAGGACAAGATACAGCTTGGTGCTCATAACAGTCGCCACAAGTTTCACTAAGTCAATATTGCTATCATCTTTGAAAACATTTTCCCCAAGTGAGATCAGTAAGGGAAACATAGCTCAGTACTTCCACTAGACTTGCTTCATGTAGAGAGACTTATCTCACTCTGGGAGAGGTGAATCTCGGAAATATGGCCTCATCAAAGCGGAATTAAAGTTTCTGAGCAAGAACACTTTCAGACTTAAGCATGTTACGACACAAAATGGTAGAGAATAAAGGAACACAAGGCATTTATTGGATTCCAAAATTTCTCTTGATAAAATTACTTGGTTTCTGAGCTTTTGAGAATTTTGAGCTTATTGTTTTTAAATCAAATGAAGCCTTTGCTATGTACAACAAGTCAGGATTTCTATTTTTCTTTCCTTCCAAAATAAAATTGCACATACTCAGTTTGAGCCAAACTTCCATCTTCTGATAAATATGATTGTGACAATATTTTAAACTTTGTCCTTGAGAAGTTTTGGCTGTTGGGTGACAGAAGCTGAGATACCTCCATGTCTTTCATTATTCATATTTTAGATGAAGTGTTTCATTGTGTATCACAAGCTTCTTGTAACCTGGGTTCAAAACTCTGCCGCTTACCTTAGGGAGAACCTGTTTCTGTTCCCTTAGAAAATTAGAAGAGACTAAAACCAAGGAGGAGAAATACTGAAACAGTAAGGCAGTAAGTCACTGATGCATTGCACACGGCCCCACTATGGACATCACTGAACATGGTTACAGACAGAGTTTGGAGTTAGAGCGTGTTCCAATTTCTACATTAAAATGATGCCTCATAGGTTTATTCCTTGAGTCATTTGGCAAAGACTTGCCCTATAAAAGTTTCTTTTTCATTCATTTAATATTAAAAATTTATCAAGATAAATTTGATACACTCTTTTGCTACACAGCTCAGACACAGTGATCCTCCTGCTTCAGCCTCCCCAGCATTGGGGCTACATGTGTGAGCCACCATTCTGTTTCTGGGCCCCCATGGCAAGCCTGGGGTCCTGGGGCTGGTATGGGATGTGGCACTGGGGATCAAACTTGGGCTCTTGCACTTGCTAGGAAGGCGCTGAGCTATCTCTCCAGCCTCAACCAGTAATCTTTAATGAATCGCATTTTAACTCTCCACCAAAGAACTTTCTTCACATAGTTTTACATCATCTAAAAATCCATGAGTCTCTGAAAGGAGTGATAATGTACCTAGAAACCTTCAGCTCTACCCTCTGTTTTTATGTGGAAACCTGCCACTTTGGAAATTTTTATCATGGCCAGAATAGATGTGTAAGAACTGATCATTTTGTGCCCTGCCTCCAAAGCATCCCAATTCACACAGAACAATGCCATTTCAATGGATATTCATTTGTAATTTATATCTTTTCTTAAAAAATGTATTTGGTTGTTACAGAGTCATAGTGCTCAGCTCAGACTCACAGTGCTGGGATTACAGGCATGCACCACCATGCCTGGGCTCTGTGGCTAGTTCACCCTGCCCTGGGGGTGGGATGGCATGCCAGAGATTGAACCCCAGTCACTGTGTTCTACCTAAGCAGGCACTTTAGTCTGCTGTGCTATCTGGCCAGCCCATACAAAGATGTGTTTCTTCTCACTGAGTAGTAAGTACCCCTTGAATTCAATTGACAAATTCCTGCGTGCATGGTCTCTAAACATCCTTACACTGTCCAACTTCTCTGTGTTTCTGTTTGTCTCTAGAGAGTACATACTTTAGTTTTTTTTTTTATTTTAAGAAGAATAAAAAATTTAAAAAAACATTAGAAATGACACAAAATTTCACAACAAGGTGATAGGAACTCAACAATGGTTGTTATATTACATATTATTATTTTAAGAGTAGTTGTTTATTTTTTAGGCCAACTTAGCCTGTCCTGGGGGCAGGACTGGTGCAGCATGCAGTGCCAAGGATTGAACTGCAGTCTCCTGAGCTTGCCTAAGCAAGGTGTTTTAAAGTGCTGAGCCATCTCACCAGCCCCTAAAAGCACATATAATTATGTAAAATTGGTGAAAAATTGAGCATTAACTATTCCTTACAGTAAACCAATAGAAATTAGTATTTCAATTATCTTAGTTATATATAAAATTTTGTTCTCTTCCCTCTATTCTCCTTTCCCTAGCAAGTTCTTTCCTTTTCACAATATCTATTGTGCCTTTGCGATTTTGTTCACACTCTCAGTTCCTCACACTAAGGAAACCCACATATGTAAGCATAATACATTCTTTAGAGTGAGATTTGTAAGATGAAGTGGTACCCTGTAAGGCTCCTGCTTAGAAATCTACAAAGATAATGTCTAAGTTTCTTAGCCTCTAAAACCTAGGATAATTTGACTGCTACCCGTCACCTCAGCCTTGTGTGTCATAAGTCCCTACTGCCTGTGTAGTCTATTTCCAACACTGATTTTCTCTGTCTCAGGATCTTGCATCTGGCTTTCTGCCTACCTGATGAATATTTCACATCCCTCCCCAAAAGCTCTCTTCTGAACTCAATTTAGTAGGATTTCTTCCAGGAAGCATGCTCTCCTGCAATCTCATTCTTAAATTTATGCATGTTACATATTTCCATATATGTTCTCAATAAAATCCTAGTTCTTATGCCACAGCACTCATTGCAACTGCTTGCTTAATTGTCTGTGTTCCTTAGTAGAGGATAGTGAGTTTAGAAAGGAAGAGGAGATTGATAGCCTTACCTATTTTTTTTTTTTTACCATCTGGCACAATTTCCAGTAATTTAGAAGACTAATATTGACGAGTGAGTGAATAAAGAAATCTTCCTAATGTTAAATTCTAATTTTTACAGTGATAGTTTTAATAATTATTTATAAAGGAGAGATAACCTGAAATGACTATAGAAGGCACATTTTTTTCCTGTAGTATTTCACAGTTCAGGATGTTTTAAGTTATGATGAGAATCTGCAGAACCCACTTAGGCTTCCATAATGAAATACTATTAATTGATAATTTATGAATAAAATATTAGGTTGAACAATTGGAAAATCTTTGGTTGAAGTCCTAAAGTCCACCAAATTCAGGCTCAAGACCCTGGGTAAGAGAGTTCATCCTGAGGACCCACTCACTGGCTTGCACACAGTGAGTTCCTCCTTGGTGTTCGCATGATGGAAAATACAGGCAGCTCTCTGATGTCTCTCTCCATAAGACACTAACTCCATCATGAGCAATGAGGAAAAAATGAAAAAAGAATCCCAAATACTCCACTCCATACTATCATAACACTAGCAGTCAAGGTTTGCATTACACAGTGCTCATGAGATCTTGCAGGGCTGGGCAAGGCTCCTCAAAAAACTGCACATGCTCTGAACCTGCTTTCTTGCAAAACACAGAAATTCACAAGTTTGGACTACAATGGTTGCTCAGTGAGTCAAATGTAGAAGAGTACAAAAGACCTGCCTGTGTGCTCTAGCTCTGAAGGACCTTGCCAAAGGCCTGGAGCCCCCAACAATGTGCCTCCAACTTTTGCATAGAAGGATGGAGGATCTGCAATGGAAGACCCAGAGGTCTCCAGTGGGAGCCCAAAGGTTGGTGCTAGAAGCTGCAGAATTTGCACTGGAAGGCAGGCGAAGAAGCTTAAGGCAAAAACTGGAGCTTCTCCGCAGAGAACAGCTCAAATCCCTCCAAGGAACATCAGCTGCAACAAACTCTCCCAAGGAAAATTGATTTAAACCTCTTCTGTTCTTTATTACACTTCCAATAAAAATTCTGCTTAAAATGAGTCTTCTATGACCAGAAGCATGCTGACTTGATTCAGTTGGGCTTCCCTATTCAAATTAGTCAATTCACCACAGATTTCAATATTCTAACCTTGGACAGTGGGTACAAACATTGAAACTGTAGCAGACAATGACAGATCGAGGAGACTGCAAGATATTTTTGAAAACTTGTTTTTGTGGTACTGTCCCAGCTTGCTTGGTTAGCACAAGAAAAACTTTTGTGAGTGAAGTTCTCAGATAAAGAACAGAGGTGTGTGTGCAAGGCACCAGCAACAACAGAAAGTTGTTGAAGCAGAGAGGATGGAAAAGCACAAGAACCTATCTGTGTCTTTATGGTATCATCCTTACACAGGTTTGCATTTCATGTTTGCATTCTTACTTACTGTTGTAGCCAGCCTGTGCAGCTTACCTGTGCTTAGTCATCATTGCATTACTGTGTGCCATGTGCCCTTGTTGTAGACAATGGGGCTCATGTCTTCAGGGGTCCCTAGATGCCCCTGAACTTTGATGCAGTCTACATGATTTTCCACATACTAGATATTAAACACAGGGTCTTCTCATTGAGATATAATCCCTACCCTTTTAATTTTTTTGTTGTATGTATATGTGTGCTATTCTTAATATATTTTTTGTGTTATGAGGATTTGACCCTAGGGAATTTTGACAGAGCTGTATCTCCAGCTCTTTTTCTGTATTTTATTTTGAGAAAAAATCTTACTGAATCACCAACAATCCAGACTGGGTTTGAATTTTCAATCTTCTTGGTTCAGATTTCCAGAATTTGGGGATTACATGATTGTCACCACATAATATATTCTTAATGATGTCCAGGTTAGAGAACCTGATACTTTTTTGTGGCCACAGGGACTTGTTACAATGGATACTAACCATGTCAGGCCTCTAGCTATAGTATTTTCTTTCTATAATAGTATTTAGAAGGTCTAGAAAAGTTTACTTTTGTGGTTTTCTCTTTGTCACACACACTTTCTGTTTCAGTGATTGACAAATTTGCTTTCTAGTTGTCATCCTTTTTCTTTAAATAAACTAGAGTTCTGGTGTTATGTTTGGAGCCAGTCTGTTTTATATCCCAGAGAGCTGAAAGGATACTATAATTTGGTCTTCAGCTCTCCAGTTTATACACACAAAAAGAATGTAAAATTAAATTAGAGACATTGCTGAATAAAATGCAAGAGTTACTGTATCTCTTAAGTAAATTCAGTTGCTTGAACTTAAGGTCATGAGATGGTAAAGGGGACTGTCACGTTGGCTGGCTTGCAGTCCACCCAGAGGACTGGCAGTACCCACTTCTACATTTGTGTGAATGGATAGCAAAGTTATGGCACTGAGTCTCCATCTGCTTCCGCCCCCTCTTTCTGAAGTACTGTGTCCCTGCTTTGCCCCCACCCCAGGAGCTGGTGACTGTTCTGTGAGGGCCTTCACTGGTGTTCCTTCCTCGGCATCAGAAAATTATGGCATGAAGCATCTGATATCATGAGTGAAAAGTAATCCCTTTATGTTTTAAGTTGAGGTTGTTAGGAAGTTAGTTCAGTTGTAGGATGCATCGTACATGTAAAATAGATAGTTCATAAATCATAGAAATAAGTCTTTATTTCTCTGAGAACTGGACTCAGTAAATAATGGTGTGGTCTAGTAATTTATGATAATTATGTAATGTTAAATAAAACTTATTCTTAAATTTCTTCTTTTGCTTAATAAACACAACATCTAGAGAGCAGACGTTGGGTATTTCCATTTTCCTAATCTCAATGGAAGATTTTCAGTGATATTTTCTTAGCTAAAAACAGTTATTTTCTTAGCTAAATATTCTAGATTTCAAAGTTTTCAGCACAATTTCTGTATACAAATTATTTAAATGCATATTAGTAGCTATGATTATAAGCCCCATGTAAAATAAGCAAGTTTCATTTTCTCCCTGAAAGCTTCATTCCAATTCTGTCTTTGCTAGTAACACATTCTTATCAGACATTTTACAGAGCATAATATATTTTAAATGAAACATGCAAACATACTGTGTTGGTTTGGGGGACTATGAAAACTGGGATGTGAAAGACACTCAGTTGGACTATGATGTTTTAATTAAACTTTACCATATAGCTTTAAGCCACAAGATCCATAATTTAGCTTTTCTTTCTAATCTCTATATATATACATAAATCTGAAAGTTAATGAGAACTTGAAAAAAATAACGTGATACCTTACTAAAAACACAAGAGTGGGGCCAGGGAGATGGCTCAGTAAAATAAGCACTTCCCTGGTGAGCACAAGGACCTGAGTTCAATCCCTGGTTCTGCCAAAAAACAAAACAAAACCAAACCAAACCAAACCCACAACAGAGTTTTCAAAGTACAAGGTGTACATATTGATGTTCAGGAGCTTTTAAAAATAAGCATGTACTCATTATCTTTCCTCTGAAAGTTATGTAATGTGTTTGAAATTAGAACATATGACAGTAAAAAAAGTCAAATGTAATGTCCATCCTCATGGTAACTAAGAGTCCATGGTGTAATACAGTCGCTGAACAAGTATCTATGTATAATTAGAATGGGTGGCATGCAAAAAAGATTAGGGTACGTTCAATTTCATGTAAAATAATTATAAAATATACCATATATGTTTTCTTAACTTGTGCATTCAGTACAGGGTTTCACCACACAGCTGAGACTCATAGTGATCCTCCTGCTCTCAGCCTCCCCAGCACTAGGATTACAGGTGTGCACCATACGCCTGGACTCTGTGGCCAGCTCAGTGCATCCGGGGAGGGGCCAGCATAGCATGTGGTGCTGGGGGTTGAACTGTGATCCCTGCGCTTGCCAAAGCAGGCAAATTGTTTTCTCTAGATTTGTAAAGAATGCTATTGATAATTTGATTGATATTGTAATAACTCTATAAATCATTTTTGGTACTAAAGCCAAATTTTATGATTTTTTTTCAATGTCCTTACTATAGTTTTTTGTCAAAAGAGATCTTTGACTTCTTTTGTTAGATTAACTCCTAGGTACTTAATTTTTGTTGAAGATAATATAAATGATATCATATTTCTAATTTCTTGTGTAGAGGAATGCTATTTATTTTTTGTGTATTGATTTTATCTTGCTGAATTTATTAATTCCTCATCTTTCAGTGGAATTTTTGTATTTTTGTATAAACAATCATGCAATCTTCTATAAAGACAGTTTGATCTCTCTGTCTCTCTGTTTCTGTCTCTATCTCTGTCTCTGACTATCTATCTCTGTCTCTGACTCTCTCTCTGTGTGTCTGTCTGTTTGTGTGTCTGTGTGTCTGTATGTCTGTCTGTATGTCTGTCTGTCTGTCTCTGTCTCTGACTCTGTCTCTGTCTCTCTCCATCCCTGCCCAATATGCCCACGTTAAAGGAAAAGCTTTTGGATTTTTCGTACTTAGTACAATCGAAACCACTTATGACAACTCTACTCCCAACATCATGTCACCATATATTCTTGTATCCTGCTAATTTTTGTCTACTCTAGTCATCTTTTGAAAAACTCTTTTTTTTGGTAGTGTTTTCCTCACCACTGCCTTTCAGGGGCTACCCTGTTGAAGAAGTGTTCTGTTATACTCTGGTACTCACCTCTTGTGAGTACAACAGATGACTAAAACAGATTGTTTTTATTCTGTGAATATATTAACCTTTTGTGTTTTATATAAGTTAAGAAAAAGGAATATTCCTCTCCTTGACATATGGAACTAGAATAAGCTGAAGGATAAAGCATGAAGTTTGCTATGTGGGCTCCTTGACCTCCTGCTAGGGCATTTTATTTGCATCTTCAGATCCTTTCTTCTTTAGTTCCATGTGTGTTTATGCCATACAATAAACTGGTATTGGGCTAATGTAAGTTTATGAGCAGGTATGTGACAGAACAAAAATCATAAAGTTATTCTGACTTCATGGCTGCTATGTCCCACGGACACATACTTCTTTATCACAGCCCATCAGAAATCTAAGATATATTAATATTTCAATAATCTACCCTCTGTTTAATTGGTTGTGGTAAGGAGTGTGGCTTATTAGAACGTATTTTTGTAAACAGTGGTTAACAAAAGTAAGCTAAACAGTGTGGGCAGAGGAAGGAGATAAATTGTGAATATATTACAACTGAAAATTCAACTAATCTTTCTGGAAATTTTGAGGCTGAGAAAGTTCTTAAGAGAAATGAAAGTAGGCAGCATTTTGGTCTTTGTGATCATATGCTGACTTGTCATCATAAGGTGTCTGTCCCTAAGGAGGGCTGTAATCTTAGAGAAATCAGCTCCAGAGGGGTGTGTGTGTGTGTGTGTGTGTGTGTGTGTGTGTGAGAGAGAGAGAGAGAGAGAGAGATTTGCAAATCATACTACTGGAAGCTGGAGACATAAATTCATAGATCCTAATGGCAGACATGTATGCTACCCCAAATTTACCATGTGTATTGTCCAACATGGAGAAGTCTTAGAACATTGGTAAAGTCAAATGTGAAGAATAAATTTATTATCTATGTTTTATCATTCTTTTCTTACCATTACCATTTTAAAGTCCTGGATACACCATAAGGTATCTGTCTAGTATTCAATCTCTTATTTCTGTGAAACTCTTTTCAGGAGAAACCTGTGAGAGAATAGATGAAATGGGAAAAGGAGGGGAAGAATCTCAGCAATCTTTATCCAATCTCAGTTTGGATGAAGTTCTGGAAAGGTGCTTTCTGGTGATCCCCGAGGAATATGCTGTGATAAATAAATCTTCAGGTCATGGAACTATACTTTTTAAAGTTCCGTAGCCAGCAGTCATTGGTAAATTGGTGCATAAAATTCCCGGCTTTTAGCTCTCTGCTGTGAGGGTAAATAGAACCAGAGTTCTCTCTGCAACACCCTAAATAAAAATAAAAAATAAAGACCAGAGGCTAAGGCAGGTAGATTGCAAGTTCCAGCTAGTCCAGGAAACTCGGTGAGATCCTGTCTCAAACTGAAACAGAAACAAATGAGAGATGTAGCTCAGTCCAAAGGCCCCATAGTCAATCCCCTGTGCCACCAAAAACCAAGCCAAACAAATGAAAATAACAAAAACCTGACATGGGGCACAAAAGAAGAGGCCACACACAAACGGTCACAGCGAGCAGAGAATGAAAGAAGGCAGGCATGCGGGCTGAAAGCCTGCGGTGCCAGTTGCAACTATGAATGTGGGAGTAGCCATTTAAAAAATTGTTTTGTATTCTGTCTCATTGCTATTTGTTTCTTAATAAAATTATTTAAAAACTAGATTTTTTAGCCGAAGTTGTCTCACCCCATCTGCTTTCTGACCTTGGGAACTATTACACTGTTCAATTACTACTGTTCTATTTGTCCTGTGTTTTCCCAAGAGTTTCTCCTTCACCGAGAATGTTTCAGCTTCTCCTTCGTTCCCAACTGACGCAGACAATTAGTGTCATTTTGGTTTTGATCTGATTTATTGATTTTGGGAAAGTGGAGAATAGACACAAGATACATTAGGCGTCAACATATCGAATAAACTTGGAACCATTTGAAACATTTCAGTTTTCATGTGAATTAAAGAAGATAACAAGAGCTCACAAAAGAATATGAAACCTTGGAGAACTGTCACTTCTAATTACAGAGAGTGCTGCTTTTTAAGTCCTTGCTAGAGCTGTGCCTATTCTGTTAGTGTGCTTCCCCTGAATACACAGAAGGCAACAGCAATTGGCAGCAAGAAGCAAAATTCAGACAGGAGAAAAAAATGATGTGTGTGTGTGTGTGTGTGTGTGTGTGTGTGACTCATGTGTATTTCTTCTAAACATAGCAAAGATGTTAACAAACGTTAGGCTACACATAAAAGTATTCTATGACTTTGAAAACTAGATCTATTATTTCTCTCTTACCTTGGGACACCAAAGGCTCACAGATCCTTAAGTATAACAGAATCCTAAATGCTATTATCAGGACAGTGAAAGGATAGCTTCTTTTGAAAGTTATATGTCATATTGAAACTATATTCATAGTCACACCTCCAGATTAATTTTTAAATTATTTATTTATTTATTTACACATAACTGCAAGTGATGCTACAGTATGTAAATTATTTACAACTGTGCAGTAATGCGTTATAAACTAAATTATCTAGAAGGCAGTAAAGTACATTGTGAAGGTCCATAAAGCTGCACAGTGTCCTGGACACCCTCTGCATAGGATTGTTGGCTCTGCAGGGTTTCAACTGATGTTCTCAGAAAGTGAAACAAAATGCCCAAGATAAAGGAAAACTCATACAAACCGCATGGAGCTGACTTTATTGCAAATACCGTCGGGGCATTCTGCCTGTGTTCCTGTGGCCAGGCAAGCCAGCCGGGCCCTAACCACACAAGGGTCCCAGCACTCCCAAATTATTTTTACCCATTTTCTTGTGCTATTAAAATTTATTTAATTGCTCACATAATACACATGTACTGAATATGCAATATTTTTGTACTTAAATATGATGTATGCTTTTAATTTTTTTCTGAAAGGCATATCTTAACATACAGCTTTCTCTATCAGCCTTCGGTAGCACTTAGTTTGCCTCAGAGAACTGTGCTTTTTTTTATGATCAAATCAAGTTTTTATCAACACCTAAGTTTCCAATTTTATTTATACAATGTATACAGTTTTCCCTATGTGGTTCAAATTAAACTGAGAAATTCCAAACAAACACATTCACCCCATTTTTTCTTGAATATATTAAGAAATATATTCTTAATATATTCAAGATATGAGCACAGCACAAGTTCGGGTGTGTCTGCAGGTCATCGACGTGCTGGCTGAAAAACCTGTGGAGGCCCGCCGGCGTGCTGGTGGCACCGCGCAGCTGCCATGGGTGAAGAAAGCAAGAAGTCTTCAGACCCTCGGGCGGCTGAGCAAGCTCCAGGGCCCGATGCCACCTCTGGACACCAGTTTGTCTCCAGTTTCTTCAGGCTTCCAGCGCAGGCCACTGGGCTCCCTGACATGGACTCCAAGCCAGCTGTGCAGTCGCCTCCACCCCTTCAGATGTCAATGGATCTTCTGATGTACTGAAAAGTACTTCTGAAAGTACTGCTCTAGTCCTTTTCATTGGTCCTGATTCCACAGATGGCCACGGTAAGCCTGCTTAGAAAGCACGTATATATAAATATGGATATATAAACACACATGCATTTATGTTATATAAAGAGAGAGACAGTGACAGTATATATTTCCTCTAGTGAGCCCTGATAAAAATCCCTGCACTGATTCATATTATCTAGAATTGTCTCAGTTATTCTTTTTACATTGTTGGGACAAATACCCGACACTCAAAATTAGAGGAAGGAAAAGTTTCCAGTAACCTCACAGTTACTGGAGGTTTCAGTTTATACTCAGCTGGCTCCAAGGCAGATTGGCACATGGCAGAGGGCAGCTGTTTATGGCAGCAAAAAAACAACAAGAGCAAAAGGGAGGAGTAAAAGCAACAATGGCCACAGAGAGCAAGTCTGTCTCTCTGTCTGTCTTATGTTACATTCAGGTTACCCAGCCCAGGCTGGGTGTAGCACTCATACTCATAATCCCAGCAGTACTCAGATCCATAATCCAAGGCTTGCATCATGAATTAATCACAAACTCTAGAACTGTGCTCCAATGACTGCACGAGGCTTTGGGGGGACAAGTACACATAAATCATAACAAGAACTTATATAAATATTTTAAAATCCTCTCTGACTGGTTCCTTTATGGAAAGCATTAGGATTTCCCTCCCATTCTTCTATCCATCATGTCAATATTTCAGATACTCCACATGATGACTCCTGGTGCTTTCTGCATAGCATACTGCTTGTGGCTCCCCCCAAGACTCATGCACTTGCGGGTAGTGTGGTTGTGTGACTATGTCATGGGTTTGTGGTTCTGAATTAATACCGATGGGTTCAGAGCTGGTATGCTGTTGGGAAATAAAGCCTGGTGGGAAGCAGTAGGACCCTGAGGGATGACCTGAGGTGGATATTTCCCTCTTCCTGCCTTTTCTTGGTCCTGCTTCCCACCAAGAGTCATATGGATCCTACCATGGCCCTCTGTCATGCTGCCCTGCCTTAGAGCCAGCTGACTGTGGGCCAAAACCTCTGGAGATGGCGAACCGAGCTAAATTCTTCCTCCTTTAACTTGTGGGTGTATAATAATTTTCTCCAGTGATAAGAAAGCATCTGTGATGTCAATTCATCTCTGCTGTGAAGATGCATCAAAAGTGATATGCCAAATATTTACAAAAACCCAGTCTAAGTATTAAAGATCACAAAAGTAAGGGAAATAATTCCTGTTTTCTAGTCATTCCAAAAGAAAAAAAAATCTGCAAATATTTCAAAAGGAAATATGGGGCTGGATGTGGGGGCGCATACCTGTAATCTCAGCAGTAGGAAGGCAGAGGCTCTCCAGGAGTTGAGGCCAATCTGGACTACATAGGGAGTTCAAGGCAGGCTGGGCTACACTGCAAAAAGCAAAAACAAAAACAGGAAACAGGAAAACTTCCCATGAGACTACATGTAGCTGATCCTTTGAGAGGGTGGGGGAATTTGGAAAGGTAGCAAAGGAAGCAGTGAGATTCAGGCAGGACTCTGAATAATGAACAAAGTTTTTCACAGCTCAGTTCAGTGTGAGGATGAAAGAAATTTTCTATACCAGGAAATTTGAATAATCAGAAAAAAAGTATATATGCAATTTTATAGTATTTCTAAAGTAAACAGTAATGTAAAGATTTAATGAAGATGAGATGCATACAATGATTCGCTTACCATTTCCCTATTTTTATAGCCTTAGAAAATTTAATAATTTGAAATAGCACATTTTATAAATATCAGATAACTTGCATAATGGAACGTGTCAAAGCGGTGACTAGATTATCATTCAAAAATTACTAGTTATATTTGACAATGTATTTTGTCTTCTAGGTTATACGAATATTTTGTTAAGGAAAGCAGAAGAAAGACGTGTGTAAGAGTGGGACATGATCTAGGTTGAAGTGGACTCTCAGTGCCAGGATTTCTAGGAATGGTGAAGTGAATTCCAGGGACATGATTTCCCGGAAGGACCTTCTCCATGTGGGGAGCTAGAGGTTCTCTTCTCAGAGGAATCATTTACGCCTTTACAAACTTGTGCCTGTGGTATTCTTGCTTACCTATGTTGCTCCAGGGCATCTTTCTTCTTTTTACTATGTAAAGTATTTGGTTCTTTCTAAACTGTTAATGTCTCAGCCAACCACACTTCCTGCAGTACAAACTTTGCTTCTGATTCCAATCAGGACTAAATTTAAGTTTTCCAAATACTTCAGCTATTGTTTTGTATGTTTGTTTTTTCGCTCTCTCTTTTCAAGGTTAACCTGGCTCAAATTGGTGTGTAGTACCCATAACATAGTATGAATTTTGAGCTTGTTTGACACTTTGTTTGCCAGATAAATTGTCTGCTATTGTTAATCTTAGTCCTCCTGAAAATTCTTGGACTTGGGTAAAGTGCAGTCAAATTTTTGCCAGAGTGTAATTCACGTGGCTCCTAATGTAAACACCAGCGAGGTCTTTGTTCTCAACTGAAACTTCCTAATCCTAGTTTTTACTGTCCACATTTCTATCAGCATTATGGTCTTCTGAGCTCTGACTAAAATAACTCATCAAGCTATCTTTAAAGTATTCTATTTTTTTTTCTTTTTTTGGCACAACCAGGGATTGAACTCAGGCCCTTATGCTTGCCAGAGATGCACTTATTCTACTAAGCTATCTCCCCAGCCCCTAAAGTATTCTAAGGCATTTTTAGTCTGCATTTCTAGAGTTTTCCAACATATTCCTACCAGCCAGATAGAGCTTTGTTTTGGCTCATGGTTTGTGAGATTTCATGCACTGTTGAATGACTCTAAGGCAGAATATTATGGTGGAGTGAAGACACTTAGTTTGTACAACTAAGAATCACAACAGAGAAACTAGACCAGAGAGGAGTTGCTGAGAGCTCCTAGGAGATACCAAACCTCAGTTTCCATGGCAACTCAAGCCACCCTAAATCGCTATACTGATCTGCTAGGTGTGTCCTAACCCAGTCTTGTGACATCATGATTTATGGTCATGAGCCCTTATTTCTTCTAACACACTTCACTTAACAGAGACTATAGCCAAAACACAAATGCATAAGTGTTTGAAAAACACAGATGTGCATGCAGTTGGACTATTGACTATTTCTTCTAATCAATAGAAGAATCAGCTCTTCTACTATATTCTTTTGTTGTGGTTTGATTTGTTTTGATACTATAATAATGCTATTATAACTCAGTTAGTAAGATACTGTAAAATAAAATTTGGATATTTAATAAAAGGAGTAGATATTCTTAATCACCATTTTAAGTCAGTTGCAAAAATTCAAAACAACAACAGAGCTTATAAGGCATTCCATTATAAATAAAAGGTTAGCTCTCTTTTTTATGTAGAACTGGCTGTTTTCAAAAACAAGTCTTTGTTTTGTTTCATTGTGTGAGTTCCTAGACAGCTATAACGAAGTAGCCCAAATTGTGCCTTAATATAACTGAAATTAATTGTCATAATTCTTGGGGCTAGGTATCTAAAATCAGGGAACTTATGCAACCAAGCTTCCCCTAATACCTACAGGGAATAATCTCTTTGCTTCTTTCAAGTTTCTTATAGAGGTCACCAATTCTTGGCAGTTCATTCAGCTTGCAATGCTTGGCTTGCCATCCTGCCTCTATCGTCAGATTATTTTCTCCTTCCAAATCTGTTTTATCTTTTTTTTTCTGAAAAGAACACTGTAATTACTGAATTGAGCAGTTTACACCATCATGACTTCATCTCACCTCAGTTACTTTCAATGACCTTGCTCATTAACAAGAAGGCATAGTGAAATGTTAGGAATCAGTATTTAAATGTATGTTTTGGGAGAAAACAATGATAGCAATACTATAAAACAGATGAAATGTATACAAAATGAAAGTAAAAGTCTTTCCAAATGTCATTTTAAGTGTAACAGGTGTAAAGAATGCAATTGGCTGATGCAAAGACTTGGGAATGGCAGCCCAGCATGACTTCAAACTCAAGTTAATGAGTAATAAGCCTGAAAGAAATTGAAGAATTATTTCTACACAAGTAAGCATCACATCACAAATTATCCTAGGAAGATGTTTTAAAATAAACAGTCATCTGAGGTTCTCAGAGAAGCAAGAACAGTGTTCTTATTCTTTCAGGACAACGCACATTGCATGTTTGCGTGATTTTCTATGACTCTGTGAAGCGAGGCCTGGGATTATGAGACAATAAGCAGCAGGTCCTCCTTAGGACATGCTGTTTGCCACTGGCCATGGCTCACGTGGCCACCATGCAGATGATGCAGTGGCATCCTGTTTGAAGCTTTGATTAGCCCTCGGCCATGGCCATTTTAATGTACACCCCTGGAATGCAGTGACCACCAGGACAAGTCTTACTAGCATTAGCTCTCAGGTAGGAGCCACTCAGTGTATGCAGGAAGAGAAAGTAATAAAAGTCTGAAGAAATTACTCTTTCTAATCATCACCGTCGTGGCTTTTACCAACCTTCAAGGATAAAAGTTTGTAATTTTTAGAGTTTTAAATTTTCAAATAATAGATTTTATTTTTGTACAAAATTAGCTTATATGTTTCAAAACATGTTTTTCAAATCTAATTTTTTTATATTTTATTAGTTATCTACGCATATTAAACTCTGCAGTAAACAAGCTCATAAGTATGTTCAAAATATCATTTTAGTCTTAGTAAGAAACCCATAATGTAAAATTTGCCTCCTATCATCAATGTCTAAGTGATCAGTATTTGTATGTTTGCACCCTTTGTAGCTGCACCCTTTAAAACTGAATAGATTTTAATGAATACTATGATTTATTGCAATGATCTGGTGTGTGTGTGTGTGTGTGTGTGTACAAATTGCTACTAATAACTTTTTTTAGAAACACAGCCAAGTTTGTCCAAGGGACAACTGTGAGGTTTTGTTTCCCACATCCCATCCTTCCTCCTCTCCTCTAGCAAACCTGGCCCTTAATCATCTGCAGGAAGAAGAAGAGGGCCATCACACCCCATGGGGTGGACTCAGCGCACTCTGGCTTGCAGTCACCTGCAGTGTAGGACGGTGGGAGAGTTGACTTCCGGTATGCCCAGGGCATCCTTTCTTCCCGTTTGTCTGCTTGGCCCATGCTCATCAACCCTTTGCAGAAATCTTGGGAGCCATCTGTCCTTCCATCTGTCCTGCTCACTAAGCAGCTGGAGCAAACATGGAGAAGGTAGCTTAGTGAGACAACCTGGGCTACAGTTTGGATCCTAGACAGATTGGAAACAAAAGAAAGGCAGAGAAGGAAGGTCACTAATCTTACAAAAATGTGAAGACAGTTTTCCCCCTTGAAGTTTAGAGACACAAGCACACAAAAGAATAAAGTAAAGACAGGGAAGATGAGAACCTTGTCCATCAGCTCCTGGCAGCTATACTTCATAATATGCTCTGGCCCAGATGGGTGGTCTGTGACATGGACTCACAGACTTTGCTTGTATCTTGAATTCTGTGAGGGGTAGAGTGGATTCTATGTGACCTCTTGGCATGGCTGGACCTACTGTGGCAGCATCTTTCTCCTCCTAGGGAGACAATATCCTGTTTGTACTTGAGGGTCTGATTCATTTAACTGATGAGTGTGATCTCCAGTTGTATCCATTTGCCTGTAAAAGCCTTGAATTTATCATTTTTTATGAGTGAGTAATACTCCACTATGTAAAAATAACACATCTTTTTGTCTATCTTTGACACTGGGTTTTTAAGAACAAGAATATTTAAGAGCATTGATTTAATTCAAAATTACTTAGGTTTTTATGACAAAAAAACCAACCAAGAAAGAGAAAAGCATGGTAATTTGGCTGTATTTATCATGTTTGAAAGATGTGAAGCCAGAAACCAGGCCCAGGGATCTAATCCTGGCCCCTGTGTCTGGTAAGCAGGCACTTTAGTCAGCTGAGCTAGCTGGAGGGCCTAACACTTTTGTATAATCCATGAATGTTTATATGTGAGTGTTGTAATCCTTAAGTCTTTATTAAGTTTAAATTTATTTTGTATTTCAGGTATTTCTGTATTATAAGAAAATAGTATAATTGAATAAATTTTATTGTCAGGTTTCTCTTTAAATGTAAAGAGGCCTGACTTATTTTATAAGTACCAACATAATTGTATGTCAATCGAGATGAATGCTGAATTTTGAGAATTGCATGGTAATTAAGTAAGAATCCAAATCTTTAAGAGTAATTCTGTTTACAATATTAACCAAGATTATATGAGCTGTCATGACTTACATAACTTCCTTCCCCTTACAAAGCCTTAATGGTCACTAAAATGCACAGATGGCATTCAATTAGGCTATGAGGGATAATGTGGATTTAAGTGTAAAGAGCCTGAATTTTCATTGACAATGGAAATAGTAGTCTTACATTATTCTTTGGAGGCTAAGCAGCAAAAATAATACTTGCATTTTTGTATCCAGAGAAGAATCATAAAGAGCCTGTTACTGTATCTCTTCTTGAATACAACCAAGAGAAAAAGATTTTATATTTTGCCAGAATAAATGAACTCATAATACATCTTCAAAAAGCAGGAAAGCATGTCACACTAGAATGCTGTTTAAATTATAAGTGCAAAGAACAGGGAAAGCAGGTGGATTTCAGTGTAGTGTAAGAAATGAATTGATCGAGTCATCAAAGTCCCTAACCAACTACACTGAAAACAACATGAACTTACTTTACAGTCCACAAGTAGCCTAAGTAATATTTTTTACTTTTAGTGCATGATGATAATGCATAGTGTAGTCTTTTGGGAATTGGATACTTGCATTTAACATATTTTTATCATTTAAAACTCCATAACCATCACCTTTCTTCCTTCCTCTACTGAGCCCTTTCCTCACCCGGCTACTGGCTTGTCCAGTGGAACACAGGATAAATCCACTCTAATAAGGGGAAGCACTTTTCATACAAACTCCCAGTTTGTGATTTGTTCTGTTACTTATCCATAGACTTTGCTTCTATGGTTTACATGCAAAAACAATAGTTATCAAGGTTTGTCAATTTTTATCTTTTAGTTGATGTTATCATAATTGTACTGCTGGGATGTCATATCACCTGTTCTCATTTGGGTAACATTATTTGAAAGTGTTGGAGTAATAACCTCATCATGGGCCTACACCTAAAGACAGAGGAATATGCCAAAAGGAAACCAACATCCCACTCTCAATTAATTGGGAAGGCAGACAGACTCTCAGGACAGATGCAAGCCATAAATCTCCAACACACAGAAGATATCCCTGAAGAACATATTTTTCCTAGACTGGCCTTGGTATTAGTCATGTAGTTAACTACTATCAAAATTGCGCAAAGATTATCACAGAAATCAAAATAAAGGGGTTCTATCTGAAATAGAAAATGATAAGATGAAAGAGAAAAATGCAATCTCGGGGTCTCAGCCCACCCAGGACGAGTCCAAGAGACATCAATATAGAAGAATTAAGAAGTCACACACCTATAATCTCTGAAAAGATAGCAACTGAAGTAAAGAAACAGGCAAGTAAAGTGAAAATCAGACCTGAAATGAAGGAAGTGATAACAATAATAAAAGTATTGAGCACATCTTAAGAAACCATGGATTAAAAAATAGAGGAACATAGATAAATGATGGAAACTGTGCATGAACCATATAGGAAATAAGTAGAATGCATGAAACTGAAAAAAGATATCCAGGAAATTAAAAATGCGACTGAAAGTTGGCAAAATCATTTGAATGAAACTGAAGAAAGACTTTCAAACCTTGAAGACATTGTTGCAACTGGCAACCATGAAAAGACCCCTCAAAATAAGAAGAAACCAGGAAATAAAAATTCAATAGCTACAAGATGATGCAAAGATGATCAACATAAAACTGCTAGATGTCAATGAAAAAGCTGGAGCCAACATAAATGACATAAAAACCCCAACTATTTGCAGAAGTAACAGCAGAAAAGTTCCAGAGCATGGGAAAAGAATTTGACATGCAGTTAAGTGAAGCATATAGAACTCCAGCCACAAACTAAATATATACCCCAACATCAATAACTTATTTCCCAGAAATTTACACAAGAACAGCATATTAAAAGCTGTTGGAGAAAAGAATTAGATCACATTTCAAGGAAAGTACACCAGAATTACTGTAGATTTCTCAAACAACAACAACAAAACCATGAAGTCAGGAAAAGTTTGGAGTGAAATATTTCAGTCCCTGAAAGATAAACAACTTCCAATCCAGATTGATGTACCCTGAAAAACTATCTTTCAGAATTAATGGAGAAATAAAATACTTCCATGACAAAGAAAAGCTAAAGAAATTCATGGCCACCAAACCAATCCTATGAAGAACATAGAAAGATGTGTCAGAAAGAGATGAAAATGACTACAATTCCAAAAGCAACAGAAAGAATCCACCCAGCAGGGCAAGAAGTTGAACACAGTGGAAAAGTAGGCAACCTACAACAGAAAAATAGCATGACAAAGATAAGCTGGTGTATATCAGTCACAGCCATCACCATAAATGGCCTCAGTTCACCAAAAGAACCAGACTGGAGGAGTGAACCAAGAAACAAAAATCCAATAATATGCTGTAAAGAAGAAACATGTTTAATAAAAAATAAATTCATACAGTGAAATTTAAAGGAAGGAAAACAATATTGCACACAACCAGGACTAAAAAAAAAAAAAAAAAAAAAAAAAAAAAGAAAAAAATAAAATAAAAAAAAAAAAAAAAAAAAAAAAAAAAAAAAAAAAAAAAAAAAAAGACAGGGGTAGCTATTTTGTTCATGGTCAAAGTGAAGTTCAAACCAAGAATGATCAAATGAAATAAAAAGGTCATGACATACTTGTTAGAGGAACACTTCAAGAGTAAAAGCTAACAATGATGAATGTTTATGCACCAAATATGGAGTACCCAATTAAAGACAAATTTTATAGAACATAAAAAATCAAATATTTAATAATTCAATCTTTTTAATGTGTTTAGTATAGTGTCTAAAGGGTCTCACTACATGGATCAGACACATAGTGATCTTCCTTTTTTTAGCCTCTCAAGCACTGGGATTATAGGCATGTGCCACCATGCCCAGCATGTGCCAGCTGCTGTCCCAGGGGTAGGGCTGGCATAGCTTGCTGGGTATTGAATCCCAGTCCCTGCATCTGCCTAAGCAGACACTAATCTGGTGAGCTATCTGGCTGGCCCAATAATATAATCTTAACAGAGGAGCTTAATACCCAATTTTCTCATAGAGATAGATCAACTAGATTTAAAAAAATTAGCAAAAAGGTAGCAGAACTCAATCAAAGCTTTGAACAAAAGGTTTTAGTAACATTTATGGAGTGTTCCAAACAACTCAATGTAAATTCTTTCCAGCTGCGTGTGGGACATTCTCTAAATTAGACCACATATTAGTCCATAGAACATGCTTAAGTAAAAGAAAGGGAGCTGGAAATATGCCATGCCCAATATCTGACTGTACTGCAAAGTAATTGAAAATTAGTGATCAAAGAAACTGAAATCTGCATTCACATGGAAATTAAGCAACAACCTGCTGAACCTTTGGGAGTACCTGGAGCACTAGCCCCTGGTTCATCCCTCAGGCATTCTCATTCAGTAGGAGAGACCTGGCTGAGGTGTGCAGTGAGAGAGGGCATCAGCTGCAGCTCTAGCATCCCCTCTCCCTGGTTTATACAGGTTTTAGATTCTGTCCCCCTCTCTAACAGCCTCCACCTCAAAACCTCCCCACTTCTTTTTGCTCTAACAGAAAATGCATATTTATTTTTTTCCAATACTTCACCTTTTCAATATGAAATTTCAAATGCCTTTATTTTTAGTGTTTCTTCTTATGTTTTAAAAATATATTTTAGTAACATTTACTTGAAAGAATTTTGGATTTGTCTATTTGGCTTTTGCTCTTTATAGACTACGACTAATACTTTCACCAATTTTCTTTTCTGATTAGTTTTCTTCCTTTCGTATGACTATTTTTCTTTGCTGTCCTTAAAACACAGTTTTAATGAGAAATTGTTCATGTAGCATATGCTTCACCCATTCAAAATATGCACATCAAGGTTGTGAAGTACACTTACAGATATGTGCAGCTGTCATTGGAGGTTATCAAAAGACTTTTTAATTTTCTCAAAAAGACTCCTTGTACCCGCAGCCTCCCAGGTCAAGCAACTGTGTTCTACTTAGTGCTCTGTAGCAGTCACTTGTCTGCGATTTAATGAAGGGCAGAACCGTATGATAGTTTTGCTTGTACAACTCGTTGTTTCACTTAGAAACATTGTTAATGCTTAAACAAATCATATCATGAATCAATATTTCATTCCATTATATAACCAAATACTAATACTGTTCTGCGTGTGGCTACAGATTTACTTGGGATGGTTGGATTGTTTCATTTTTTACTTTTATGAATACTTTCTTTCTTGCTTGCTTCTTCCTTTCTTTCTTTCTTTCCTTTTTTTCTTCCTTTCTTCCTTCCTTCCTTTTTTCTTCCTTCCTTCCTTCCTTTCTTTCTTTCTTTCTT
>PVKA01023070.1:9997-34997 GCA_004027165.1 Ctenomys sociabilis | reverse complement strand
TCTTGTGTATCTGCTATAGTGCCATGTCTCTTTGAGAAAAAGGAGGAGAGGAACTTTTACATTTCTTTTTATTTTATTTTAATTGTTTGGCAGAACTGGGGATTGAACTCAGGCCCTTGCGCTTGCCAGGCAAGTGCTTATTCTACTGAGCCATCTCCCTGGCCCTACATTTCTTTTAGACTGGGATAAGGGACCTCAAACCAAAGAACCAACCCCAGAGCAAAACCTGGTCTGGGTAGAAAAATCACCTTTAGGGGCAGGAATAGTGGCTCTGGCAGTGGTGACTTCTCACATGTCTATTTAGGAGACTCTCCTGATCCATTGGAATCACACCAAGACAATGAGAAGAAACAGATTTTCAGCCCAGCAACAATGAGTGACACAGAGACCCATGCTCAGGAAGGAAGCCATAGTAATGATGAATTTGAGAAAAGTAATCTTTCCCAGCAGTCAGAGGATGTTCCAGGAAAGGGTGCCCAGGAAAGCAGCATTACTGGCGTGAGCACCAGCCCCCGGCTGATACAACTCTTCAGGTGTAAAATTTGTGAAAGAGCCTTTAGTACCAAAATTGGCCTCGCGAAGCATGAGCTGATCCATACTGGGAAGAAACCCTATGAGTGTAAGCAATATGGTGAAGCCTTCTTCCTCATGCCTCATCTCACCAGGCACCAGAAGTCTCATGCTAATAAGAAGCCTTCTGCATGCAGTGTGGCTGCAAATTCTTCCATCCAGCATGCAGATCTCTCTGGGCATGGTCAGGAGGGCTGCTGTAAATGTCCTCAGTGTGGCAGAGCTTTTACCCAGGCTAAACATCTTTCTCAACATCTTCAGGCCCGTGAGAAGGCAGAGGCTGTTTGCCCTGCATTGTCCCGCAACAAGACATACTTAATTCACTACCAGCGGGAACAGCGCTATGTCAGCGAGAGAGCCTGCCAGTGCTGTGACTGTGGGAAAACTTTCAGCAGTAGTTCATACCTAGTTCAGCACTACCGAATCCATGCTCAGGAGAAGCCTTACCCATGTAGGATCTGTGGGAAGTGTTTCAGCAGAGCCTCAAACCTCACTCAGCATTACCAGCATCATTTTCGAGAGGAAACAATTGCCATTGCTGTTAAAAACATTTAGAGAACACGCTTTTCTGACCATCTCTGGCTTTGTTTATAGAAACAACTTTTGAATGTACAGAATTTGAGAAGAGCTTCTATCTACCTTCTTTATATCTTGTTAACAACTTGAAAATTCTTTGCAGTACGATCGAGAAACAGGAAGGAGCAGTTGTGTAGTTGTGCAGCAGCCTTTGTGTGAGAGGTGATTCACATACAGCAGTAGTCACACGGGCAAAGAACTTAAGTTTTTTGTTACAAAGCAACAAAGCTAATAAGTTTTGCCCTCCTTCAATGCTATTCGTGGGCAGAGAACCTGGATTTTGACCTGTTGATACAAATTTATAATAGATAGTTGAGTGAGTTACAGCCAAGTGAATACTGCCACAATTCCAGAATAAAAAATAAAGCTCTGTGACTTTCCACAAAATGTTACAATAGACAGGGTTGCTGCACACTGGCAGTCTGTGGCCTTAGTCTTTGCCGAAGAGCTGACATCTAACTTTACCACGCATCAACAAGGTGGGGATGTTTTCCAGGTGTTGCCCAGATCGATAATTCACCAGGCCGATGTTGTTGGTCACATATGTACACAGCATCTGATAGGTTATAAAATGTTCTTTTATATATTATTTGATACTTCAAGGTACCTAGGGCATATGACATCAGTCAATCCCAGAGACATTTTAGGGTTTGGGACTGAACCAGGATCACGCCTGTGTGAGGCATGCATGCACTCTACTATTGAGTTGTATCCGGCCCTATTTTTTATTTTGAGACAGATTCTCATGTTCTTGCTCAGGGTAACCTGGAATAGGTGGCCTTTCTGCCTCGGCCTCCTCAGCACCTGGGGTTGCAGCATGCACCACCATGCCTGGCTGAGGTGCAGACTTAGACAGTCATGCTCCAGCCCAGTGCGCTCACTGTTGGCCAAGGAGTCTCATGCTCACCACCCTGTGTGCTCTTCCTGGGTTAGCTGCTGTCTCTACTGCCTCTTCTGAACTTTCTTCCTGACTCGCCTCTGCGGCTGCAATTGGGTCTTAGCTGCCCACATAAAAGACAGTGGATCCTTTCTGAGAAGTCTGGGTGTGGGCCATCTGTGCTTGTGGGGCCAGGGCCTAAGACTCCTCAATAATTAGGGCAAATCGGGAGCCCCAGACTACTCATCTTTGTTCTAAAGCTCCTTCCATGTCTCAGCTGGCAGTGTGGACAGCTCCCCCTGCTGCTCCCCGTGTGCCGCGGTGTGGTGGGACTGTGTACCCAGCAGCTGTCAAGGTACAGGGAAACTCACTTTACCGAGGACGCCCAGCCTCTCGGCCGCTGCTGCCCTCCTGAGCTGCAAGAGCGAAGTGCAGCACTGCTCCCGCATCGCCTTCCAGCTCCACACGTCCACGGTTTGGGTGCTTATGTTGAGGTTAATTAATTAATTAATTTGTTCGGGAATCAAGCTCAGGACCTTGCGCTTGTCCAGCAGGTGCCACTGGGCTGTATCCCTCGTCCTACTTTAAATTTTAGCAGCGCTTGTGTCGTAGGCTTTCTTTGTGTGTGTGGTGATGCAAGTAATGTGCCTTCCTTGAGAAAGATTAGAAAATGTGTTTTTTTTTCTTTGAATATGTATATTCTTCCCTCCCAGATAGACTTGTTCTCAAATTTTGTCCCTAGACATTTTCCCCTTAGACATAAATCCATAAAGACTTATTTTTAAAAGGTGTTTATGAAATACTGGTAGTGCTGCTTGGAAGACTGGATTTTTCAGCCTCATGCATCGCACACATCTTTCCCCACCATCGTGCACTCTGTTTCGTTTTCAGGGTTGCCTGCATGTGTGGTTGTGTGGGTGCATCCGCTGTGCTGAGCCTGGCAGGGTAGGAAACCAGGGCCAGCTGCTGCCTCTGCCACCACCGATGCAGGTCTGCTCCCTCCTGCCTCTCGAGGCCTAGTGTTCACCTTAGCAGTCTTCTCATTTGGATCTTATTTTCCAAGAGGAAAGCACAGCATTTTAGTTGTATTTACTTGATTTTCAACTTTTTCTGGTGAACTCCATAAGCAATTACACCTCTCTGTGTTGCATGCCTTTCAGTCATTCGTGTCTCTAGTGTGAGCAGTCTTTTTCTAGAGGAAAGGTATTTGCCCACTGTCTTCATCTGCAGCTGTTTTTCCCACCTTATTTAACAATTTCTTTGAATCTTAGCATGCTTTGCTCCAGATTTTTCATTATTTCTAATATGCTTTAACCATTTCTGAATTTGCTTGTATGTATTGTATGAAAAGGGGTCAAAATCATTCCTTCACTGTTGTCCCTGGGGGTTCAGCATCAGTAACTAGTAAAAGAGGAACACAGATGCTTCACATTGTGTGGGAGCCATCCTAGCCCTTCTGTTTCACTGGCTTATCACTCTGTGTTCTTGTACATCTATATTCTTTCATTATTGTGCCTTAAAATGTATGTACAGACTTTTTTAAGTGAAAATGTATGTTTATTAATTGAAAACAGCCTTTTGATTTTTATAAAGAACTTATGCATGAATTAGAATTGATATTTTAGTTATAAACTTAGCATCTAGAAATATATTGTTCTTTCCTGTATTCAAACTTTTTTTTATCAATTAATAAAATTATAGTTGTCTTATGAGATCATATTTCCTTTATTCATCTGTTTTTGTGGTGTGGTTTTCTCATACTATGTTTTCCTTCCCTTTCTCATAAAAGTGAGCATTTTAGGGACAGGGTCGCTTCAGCTTTGCCAGGATTTGGGCTCCAGAGCCAGGCCTACTGCACAGGGGCTTTGCACAAGTCTCCTTCAATGACCTCAGGCACAAGTGCCCATAACCTCACCCAGCAGGAGGCTACTGCATGGCCAGGCAGAGACCACAGCATCCTGGGCCAGCCTGTGGACAGGGTGAGGGGAACTGGGATGCCTGTGGGACACACTGGAGAAAGGGACTGAGAAGGGTATGACCCTTCCCTAGGTGACAGTGGTCAGGAGAGGTGAGGGCAGCCTGGCTCCGAGACAGAGGTACAGTGCAGCCTGTGGCCTTGGACCCTGCCCCAGGCCCAACCACTCTGCCCTGCCCTAAGAGTGCTGCTGCCCCTGAGCGCCGCTCCCTAGGTAGGCAGAGGGCTCAGCCCAGCGTGAAGACACACAGCCAGGTCTCAAGTTGCCCTCTGCTGTGGTAGGGGTGTTGCTCATAGTGCACTTTCTGCTGCAGTTTTGTTTCTTCCTGGGTTCCACCGGAAAACTGATTTGCCGTGAGTTCGGCCAGACCATTGTCACCTGAGTCCCACATAAGTGGCCAGGGCCCATGTGGAAGCTCAGGGTCTGGGTGTCTGGGAGCTGGGGAGCTCCTCCAAAAGCCAGAGCAGAAACCCAGGCCCTCCCTCAGAGGAGGACTTGCCACTCCATCTGCTCCTCTGCTCCGTCTTTGTGGGTTCAAGGTTGCCCACTCCTGTCCACCCTTTCTGCCTTGCCCTTTCTGGTACATTTCTCCAGATTCCCCATGTTTGTTCATTGTTGCGCCTGAAGCATGGATTACGTGGCCCAAGTCCCCGTCTCTTCAGCTGCCGATGCTTGAACTCTCATCTTTGACCTGGGTTGGCCTTTAATGCTGATACGTATTTTTATCATGTTTCTTCCCTCCCTCTGTTTTTCCTTTTTGTGCCAGCAATTTGGTTTTGTTAAAATGACTGTGGAAGGGGAACTATGCCTCAGTCCACAAATTGAATTCTTTCCATAATTCTGGTTGCAAGCTAAGTTGATGAAAACTGGATCAAGTTAGTGCTGAGGTTCCATGCAGGCCTTATGGGGAAATCTGATCCAGTTCTCTTCCAATTTAGTTTGTGACCAGGATCATGGATTTAAGTATGACAAATTGTGCTGCCATAAACATGGGTGCACTGTATCACTTTTGATTCCCCTGAAAAGATACTCACAGGGGGAAATAGCTGGGTTGAATGGGACTTCTAATTCTAGTTTTCTGAGGAATCTCCACACTTCTAGAACATATAAAGAATTTTAAAAAATCAGGCCATCAAAATTTAAAGACCCCAGATTAAAGCGCCTGCTTAGGCAGACACAGGGGCTGGGAGTTCAATTCTAGGCCTGCTGTGCCTGCCCACCCCTGGGGCATGCTGAGATGGGTGATGAGACTAGGTATGGTGGTGTGCGCCTGTAATCCCAGCACTTGGGAGGCTGAGGCAGGAGGATCACTACAAGTCACTTGTGTAGCATGATCCCATAGACCCTGCACTAAATACATTAAAAAAAAAATTCAAAGATCAAATCCAAAAACAGGAATCTGAGATGAATACACACCTCCCAGAGGAAGAAATACAAATGGCAAGTAAATAGATGAAGAAATGGTCAACACCATTGGCCATTTGAAAAATGCAAAGTAAAACAACACTGAGATTCTGTCTCACACCAGAAAGAATGGCTGTCGTGAAGAACTCAATCAATAATAAATGCTGGCTGGGCTATGGGAAAAAAGTAATAATATATTTTTAAAAGAATTCTTTAGACAAGTTATAATTTTTGCAGAGTGCATTTAGTAAAAAAAAAAATGAGGTAACATTTTAAGAGCATAATAGACTACAGGCATGGGCTGAAGAGAGCTTGGTAGTCTAAGCACCTGCCTGGCAAGTGCAAGGACCCAGGTTGGATCTCTGGTACCACCGGCCATGCTGGCCTTGGAGCAAGCCCAAGTGTGGTGGTGCACGCCTGTACTCCCAGCACTGGGGAGGCTGAGGCAGGTGGATCACTTCGAGTCTGAGCTGTATAGCAAGACTCTGTACGAAACAAATAAATAAATATAATAAACAGGTTTAACACCCCTCATTCATTGTGTTTAAATCTTTGCTATGTTAGAATGGAGTAAATGGGGGCTGGGGAGATGGCTCAGTGGAATAAGTGCTCCCCAGGCAAGTGCAAGGGCCTGAGTTCAATCCCCGGTTCCACAGAAAAATATAAATAAATAAATAAAATAAATGCTTACAGCACAATTTCCCTTTTGGCCAGTACTTCTGCCCCCGTAACCCTCCCCAGCTCCCTTGACTGGAGATGGAGCCATTCTTGGGATGGGGGGACCTTAAAATGCTACTTTACTTCCCTTCCCTGACACCAGTGTGCTGTGTGCCAGGAACATGTCCCTGCTGCTGTACCGCTGCCACCTGAGGGGACAGCCACGCCTGTGCCCTTGGTGGGTCGGAGTTACGCGGCAGTGAGGCATACAGATTATGGCAGTGTCATACGTGTGCTAAAAATAAATGTGATCACTACGTACTGCACACATATATCATGTACCATGTATGAGTCTAAATATCCTGTAAGGGACTTAAGCTTATCCTTCTTCATGGCAGCGTAGTACTCCACAGTGAAAGAAAACCTCAAGGCATTTGTAGGGAGAGGGCTCAACCTTGAGACCATGATGTTAAGTGAAATATATCAGATACAGAAGCTTAAATACCATATGGTTTCTCTTACAAGGGAAACCAAAAGCATAAATAAATTAAAAAGCAAATGGTAGGTAACAGGAACGAGAGAGGTAGCTCTTTCTCAAGTGAGAAGGAATCAAGAGGTGGAGGAGGGCAGGGAATGGGGAGAGAAAGAGCCCCGCTGTGTGTGGGTTCCACCCCCAGGATGACTACAACCACCCTGAGCCACAAACTTGTCAGTACAAAATAAAACTTGAGAAACAAGACCCAGAACCGCCCTGAAGTTCAGGATCCCAGCAAGGTGCCAGAGCTTCTTGTCCCACCAAAGTGCCTCTAGCAGGGCCAGGGACAGACCCCAGGGCACTTGCCTGCCAGCCGGGTGTTCTGCCCTGAGCTGCAGCCCCTGACCTCACGTGGCATTGTGCCCTGTGGGGAGCTTTCAAATTTGAGCCCCTCTGAATAGTTATAGACACTACATGCTGAGACTATTTCTCTCTTTAAATAACCTGGCCAGTCTTGCTGCTCCGGTCCCCTCTGCTCCTCACATCTAACGCCCACCCAGCAGTGTATCCATCTCCTGCACCCCTGCGTGGCTCCTCTTTGCCTAGGTCTTTGTCAGCTTCTTCACCATCTCACCTAACTGTAGAGGTCCTCCTGCGACGGCAGCTGGACCCTGGAGGTCCTGTGCCCCCCTCTGTCCAGCCCCTGGATGCTGCGCCTGCCACAGGATGCCCTCCCCCAGGCTGTCAATGAGGGGTCCCAGGTGGGCACGAGGATGGAGCAGAAGGCGGAGGCCATGTGGCCGCATGGTGGGGGAGGCAGTCCAGAGGCTGCGGGTGGGCCGGGTGCAAGGGGCAGGAGGAGCACAGTGGCCAGGTGCGCGGGCAGGCGGAGAAGGCCTCGTGGCAGCTGAGCACATCCCAACCATGGTGGCCAGGTTGTGGGCCCAAGACAGGAGCGTCAGCGCCAGAGAGAGAGCTGTTCTTTTCTTTCGTTTTTTTTTTTTTTTTTTTTTTTTTTGGTACCGGGAATTGAACTCAGGACCTTCCACTTGTCAGGCAAGCGCTCATTCTACTGATCTATCTCCCTGGCCCCCGAGAGAGCTGTTCTAAAGTGCCTGCTTAGGCAAGCTCAGGCAGGCGCGCAGGGATGTGGTTCAATGGCCAGCGCCACACGCCGTGCCAGCCCTGCCCCAGGGCCGGCTGAGCTGGCCACACGCACACAGGAGACAGGAGCGTCAGCCAGCAGCAGGTCTTGATGACCCGGCAGCCCAGGCGCATGACCGAGGAGAATGTCACAGAAGAAGGCCAACGGTGTCGGGGTGCAGGAGGGCAGGAAGAAGGCACTGGCCGCGTGGAAGGTGGGGGAGAGCAGTCCGCGTCCCCCAGGGAGATGCGGGCGCGGCCCACAGGTCACAGCCTACAGAGAGCCAGACGGCAGTCGCAGGCCAGAGCAGTGAGGAGAAAACACCGGAGCCCAAGCAGACGAAGGTGAAGAGCTGCACTGCACACTCGGAGCGCGAGGCCTGCGCGGAGCAGCCACGTGGCCAGCGGGCCCGGAGCCGCTGCGCAGACGTCCGGCAGGGAGAGGCTCTGGGGGAGGAAGGACGTGGGTGCGTCCAGGCCGGCCTCCAGCGGCCGTCACGGCAGTCACCACGGAATGCCCTCCAGGACCCCGGCCAGCTGGAGAGAAGCTAGGCCGGGCAGCTGCAGCTTGGAACAGCGAGGAGCCCCAGAGCAGGGGCGCTGCCACTACGGCGAGAGCAGCCGCGTTCAGGCTCCGGGACTCCTGGAACTGCGGAGGACCCTCATGGAGGGGGCTGGAGGAGAGGAGAGAGGCCGAGGACCTCCGGAGCGGGGCCTCAGGACAGAGTGCGCAGGACAGGGCGTGCAGGTGCTTGTCGGCACTAACCGCGCGCTCGGGCTCCTTGGGGAGCTCAGACCCCAGCATGTGCTGAGCCTGCTGATACACGCAAGCCCGAGTGCAGGCCACAGAGTGCGTTTGCATAGGAGAAGTGTGACAGCAGGAGATACGCTGCCCGAGGACAGCCTCCCCTCTGCTTCCGGTTCACTCATCCACGGCCCCAGCTGCTTTCTTAATTGTATGTATGTATGTGCGTGTGTGTGTGTATGTACGGGGACTGAGCTCAGGCCCTTGGGCTTGCCAGGGAAGCGCGTATTCCACTGAGCCGCCTCCCCCAGCCCCTCCCTGCTGCTTTCTGAAGCCCTCTGGAAGGCCCCTCTCCTGAGCGTCACTTTATGAGGGGGGACAAATATGATGATGGCTGCTGCTGAGCACCACCCAACAGAAAGGCAGGTCACAGAAGCCGGAGGAACATCCTGGTCTTTGTCACTCTGCACACGTCACTGGGACAAGGTACCCGGCCCCCACAGCTGAAGGTCACATTCTAACCAGGTTGTATAGCAGTAATTGATATGACATTAGAAGCAGTGCGCTTTTAGAAGACCAGAATGACAGGCCTCCCAAGTGTGGCCCTAGTAATACACACGGCTCTCTTCATGCAGTTGCTTAGTTCACAGGGATCAGCACATATAGTTAGTCAGGGTGAGAAGCCTACCAATTAACTGCTAGTTTCAAAAACCTGCTGAAGATTCTCAGGATTATTGCCTTAACAATCTTGTGCAAATAAATGTATGACTTTGCCCCTGTCATGTTTCCTAGCTTTTCTCCTTGCCCTCTCTTTGTTATCTAGTCCATAAGTTCTTGCTTTCCATTTAGTTGTGTTATACCTTTGCTTTTTATCTCTTCTTTTGAGTTCTTACACTAGGGAGACTATACAATATTTACACATGTGTGTCTGGTTTATTTCACTTATAACTGTATGTTCTTGCTTTGCTACAAATGCCTTCTATCCTGATGTTTGTAAATGGTGATGTTTTTCTTGTGTCATTGAATGTTGAAAGCATTCAACTTTTCATTTGTACAGGGACACACAGTTAAGAGTTTGCCCCACATCACTGCCCAAGCGCTGCACCTTCCTCCTGGGGCTCTGCAGCTGGTGCAATGCCCTTCTCTCTGGCCCTCCCCCTCAGCAAGGTCCCCAAGAAAAGCCCCTGTGCCTGTGCTCCCCAGCAGGACATGGGCACCCTGGGGATGCTTTCCTGCGTGCCAGGACGAGTGTTACTCTTCGCTCAACTGTGGTCCATTTCAGCGGGTCCTGTGAGTAGGCCCCAGTGCAAGGTGTCAACACCCACACGACACCAGGAGTGCAGAGCGCCACTCCATTCCAGCTACCTGGCTGCTGACTGTGCCTCCAGAGCAGAGGTGAAGCAGAACCCCAGGCCAGGCAAGCCAAGGCAGAACAAATGCAAGCTGGCCCCTGCTGGGAGTGCGGGGAACTCACTTACACCCAGGAGCCAGAAGCCCAGGTCTGCCTGTGGGTTGGCTCCAGCCAGGTGGCGCCCAGTGTTGTCCTTCCTAAAGTGTCCTATAAACAGCAATGCAGGGAATAGTATTGATACCACTCACTGCCCAGGAATACTACCTTTTCAATATGTGCTTTTTTGGGGGGAAATGTATTAGAGATACACATTTCTGGTGAATAAATAGCGATCACACACAAGACAGGTCCTCATAGTATCTGTGCTATGGCTGAAAAATTAAAGGCCCTTTCTCACATTGGTGGGCTCTGTGCCACTGTCCATCTTTTTGCCAAGACTACCAGTTCTTTCGTTGTGGCCTCTGACCCTTCTCAACCACCTTGCATCATTCAGAAGTATTACAAATTCCCTTCGCATGCTTTCCTTGGGTTCTCACCAGCCTGGAGTTTCATTGGCTCTTTTGAATGAAGTCAGATATTTTATGATGTTCCTGTTTGATCATTGCTGATATTATGTTATTGGTCTTTGGTGGAGGAGATAGCCCAGCAGCATAAGTGCCTGACTGGCAAGCACAAGGTCCTGAGTTCGATCCCCTGTAACTGTCACCCCCAAAAAGGAGAAGTAAGCTGTCGATCTTTGTGGTTTATCTCTCCTATGTTTAGAAGGAAAAACATATTCTGCTCACATCATACAGAACACAGTTGCTTCTGTTAGAGCAGAACTGTGAAATCAAAGGCAAAGGGCATTTCCACTCTGAAAAATTCTGCACACTTGACAGGAGTAGCTTGTCAGCAGGCACTTGATGGCACAGACAGAAGAGTTTTGGGTTGGGTTTTTTGTTTATTTATTTTTGTTTATTCTGCTGTTGTTCTGACCAATTATAGATAGTTTTAAAAAATAGTAGTGGCTGGGGTTACCTAAGTCAGGATCCAGGGACCATATTGGCTGCAGATTCCAACTCACTTTCTTCAGTCAGCCTTATTCTAAATAACGTTATTTTTAGAAAGAACATACATACATATGTGTTCCCATCTCATACCCAAAACATTACCTTATGCTGACTTAATTTATATTTTCATATTTTCTAGGGATTCTGATCATCTCTGTGTGTCACAAATAAATTTTATTTATTCTTCTGTGAAATTCCTGCACATAAGCTTTCAAACTGTTTCTAACGGGGACATTTGGTTTTCCTTATTGACTTCTTGGAGCATTTGTATATCCTGGCTATCAGTCCTTTATGTAATCTTTTCATTGTCTATAGTCGAAGATGTCTTTGAGTATCCTTGAAACCGGCAACAGAACTTAGGCCTCCGGAGCAGCCAGCCAATGAATGTGCGCGGGTGAGGCCCGCCCCTTCGGGGACAGCGCCTCTGGTGTGAGGGAGACGACTTTCACTCCAGCAGAGTCCCTGGCGTCTGTGCTCCCTGCAGTCCTTTTCTCTTCCTGCGTCTCTAGGGGAACCAGTGCGCTTGCTGGTGTTCGCAGAACCGGCACTGCCCCGTGTCTCGCAGCTTCTTCGCTTGCACCGCCACAGCTGTCCTCGCGGGGGCGCTTTGCTACACAATTGCACCGCTTGCCGCGCTGGGCTCACCTCCCAACGTCCCCGGAAGCCAGGGCTTCCTCTGCCCTTTTCTCTCCCTCCTCGTGTGTGAGCTCTACCCCGCTTGCTCCGGGCGACCATCTCCACGAGGTCGAAGCGGGAGCGGGTGGGGGCCAAGATCCTCGGCTCGAGGCGATCACGTGACACGGCCTGGCGCGCTCCTTCCCGGCGTGGCGAGACGCCCCTGGTTTATCGAGGCAAGACGTATTCGCCCTGCCTGCTCGTCTTGCAGAACGCACGCAGGCCGGGCTGCCACCCAAGGTTCACTGGCGTAGCTGCGCACCCTGCGCTCCTCCCCACCTGCTGCCCCCAAGGCCTGCCCCAGCCTCTCCCCATCTCCAGAACCTTCCCCCGCTTCCTACCGTCTGTCTTCTGAATTGTGCGTAGCTCGGGTTTCTCAAGGCGCCAAGCCAGGAGGCCCCGACCCCTGTGTCTGATTTATCCCACTTGGCCTCTGTGCGAAGTTCTTGGTTCAGAACCCAAAGTTCAGGTCAGCTGTGGCCGCGTCTCTGTGAGGACTGCTGCCCCTACGATGAGGAAGCCCTGGGAGCTGCGCTCTGTTCCTGCCAACAGCAAGGGCGTCCTGGCCGAGTGACAGAGCACGGGCAGCCAGGCGAACCCCCGGCTTTGTTAGCCCCTGACCTGTATAAAAGCATCCCGTGAGCCCCACAGGACAAACTGGTGTCAGCCGAGAAGACCTGCAGGAGCGGCCTGGGGGAGGAGTCAACACCCCTGGGCCCGAGGCAAAGCTTCTAGAATGTCTAAGATAGCCATTTTTGCTAAATTTTTATTTTAAAAGCAAACTGGGACAGAATAGTTGTAGAACGGACCAAAATGTGGTTTTTGAAGACCTGTACCTGTGCACTGTCAGTTGCAGTAGGCAGCCGTCGCCGCGCATTGCGCCAAGGTAAGACCCGCCCGAGGCTGCACCAGGAGCGTGCACGCAGTGCTCACAGGCGTGCCGCGGGGGAAGGCGGTACAGCGCTTCGTTCCTGCTCCTGCCTGCTCCGCTGACAGATGGGGCTCTGCTCGCAGGGGAGACTCACTGCCAGGCGGAGAGCTGCTCCGGGTGCGGCCCTCCGCTGGCCCGCACAGGGCCTGGGTTCCATGCCCAGCGCGGCAAGAGAAAACTGCAGCAGTCCTGAATTTCTGCTTTCTGCTGCGAAGCATCACTCCTTGTTCTGTCATCTTTCAACGTTTCTGCGCAGTTCAAAGTGCACCCCAGGGGGACGAGGCCAAAATGCTGTGGGCGGCATGCAGGGTCTCCCCGCCCTGCCCTTCCTGTGTGGCATCCTCAGCGAGCAGATTCTGACTTAGGAAGTTTCTTTCCTGACATTGAGATTTTATTGCAAAGCAAACTGCAGGTTGCACCCCCAGAAGGTACCTGTCACCTGGATGACACTTTAGGGGACACACGCAGAGTGGTCAGGGCTCACAGCAGGGCCAGCTCCTCACAGCTCCTTCCGGAGAAGCGACTCCTACCTAAGGACCGCTGTTCTTCTAACAGCCATCTCTGCAGAGAAAGGGGATGCAAGTACAACACAGATAGAGCGAGTCCAGGAGCCTACTGAGCTCAGCGAGTGTGAACATTATATGTTGGAAACACGACCTGAGACTAACAATATCAACAAGAATGAAAAAGGGAGGGAGGGAGGGAGGTGGGAGGGAGGGAGAGGGGAGTTTTAGAAAGGATCAAGCGCTGGGAAGGTAGGTGGATGGGTTAAGTACCTGCCTGGCACGGGGAAGCACCTGGGTTTGATCCCTAGTACCGCATGCTGTGCTGGCCCCAGTACCCTAGAAGCACTGTGCAGGCCATCAGAACCAGGCATGGTGGCACACGCCTGTAATCCCAGTGTAGGGAAGGCTGAGACGGGAGTCCAAACTGCAGAATGAGACACCTGTATCAAATAAATAAATTCTTTAAAGGTTAAAAAAATTAAAAGAAAAAGAAGCAAGCTGCATGATGTACATGCACCCGCTCGCTGAGATTGACTGTACCACAAATGTGTACTACCAGAAAAAAACAGCAAATAGGAGCAAAGGAGCTGTGGGCTGCTAGAGGTACTGGAGGAATAGGTATAGGTACATGGGAGGGGCCTAGGAGCCTGAGGCAGGAGGGTTGCCTGAGGTACTGAGGTACAGGTAGGGTACATGGAAGGTGTCTGGGAGGCTGAGGCAGGAGAGTTGTGTCTGCCTTGTGTAGTGCAGTGAACCGTCGATTGCTAGAGGAACTCAGTCAACCCTCCAAGATCCAGACACAAGGTAAATCATTTCAAGCCTTTATAGTTAATTTCAGGCACGATGGCTGCTTTACTCCATCCCCAGTACATGATTGCTGTGGCAAGGAGCAGGCACACGAAAACACCCAAGGGTGCACAGCCTGCAACCAAGTGTGATTTGTCCCTAGGAGTATCACTGGGTGGGGGAGGGGGGACAGGCCGGATGTACTCTACAGCGCCGCCTGCTGGACCCCGAGCAGATGCCAAGGGACAGTATGCGGGCGCCCCAAGGGCGTCCAATAAAATCTCACCTCCCTGACATTTCCACAGTAGGCAACTCTGGAGACAGAAAACAGGCTCACAGGGCTCGTGTGGGCCGAGGGTCACGTCGCGGGGTGGCTGTGGCCGCAGCAGGGACTGTGAGGGCCACTCAGCTGTCAATGGTCTCAGCACCACTTGACTGCAGGCGGATCACTGAGAGTCTGATCTAGTAGTGAGACCCTGAACACCCTGTTGACCCTTCCCTAAAATACAGGAAAAAATGGGGGACTGAGATGGGGGAGAGCACGCCTCTTTTCCTCCCTTAATTGTGAGGCAGCTGCCCCCAGCCCAGGCGAGTAGCACCGTCTCCGTGTTCCTCCTGCCCAAGCTGAGGATGTTTGCAGAGTGAGGTCCCCGGCCCCGTTAGACGCTAAACCTCTCAGGTTGGCACAAGGAGCGGCGCCCCAGAGGCCCAGGCACGCCCTGCAGGACTGCTGAGTTGCTCAGTTCAGCTTCTAGACTTTTCAAATTGACACGATGTGTGAACCATAGCCATAACCGTAGCAATGGTTGATGCATTGCTCCTTCATGAAGGAGAAGTTATCAACAAAGATATTAAAATAGTATAAAGATCACTCTTATCTCAAAGAAGAATCCCCCAAAGCAACAGTGCACGTAGATTTCTCTTTATCTGAATCTTCACCAACAGTGGTCACTGTACACTTCAAAAAAATATTATTTCAACTGGGATTGAACCCAGGGCCATCACACTGAGCTACACCCCAGGGTCTTTTCTTTTTCAAGCCAGGGTCTCCCTAAATTCACAGCAGGCTTGAACTCATACACCTTCTGCCTCAGCTCCCATTGGCTAAATTTTTAATTGACACTAAGCTTGTTTGATATCTGCCAATAGAATAAAAGTAATAGACTTAAGACAACTGCCTACTAATCTTTGGGCATCATTCTGAATATTTGTACTAACTAATTTATTCTGGAAATCCTGTAAGGAAAACTGCTTTGGGATCGTAGCCACATTTAGTGACCTTGTCTTTATTGTTTCTTTTTTTATTTTTACATATTTGGTACAGGTCTCACTACGCAGCTCAGGCTCATAGACACCCTCCTGTTTTCAGCCTCCCCAGCGCTAGCATTAGAGGCCTGTGCCACCATGTCCAGAGTAGGTTGCCCTGGGGGCGGGGCTGGAGTGGCATGTGGTGCTGGGGATAGAACCCCATCCCTGCACTTTCCTGAGCTCTCCTGCTGGCCCTGCAACCTTGCTTTTGATCTCTCTCAGGCTGGTGTGCCACCCACCTTGTATTCTCTTTTGTAACGTTTTTGTCCCTTGGGCCATTTTTGTGTTTCTTACGCAGCATCTGTTCACTCTCACTGTATGCATTCTGCTGTTATTTCCGTGTCTTAGGAACTTGTGACAACTCCTTGTACTTGAGTTTGTGTTTCTGGGGAGCAGCCTGGCCTCGCGCGGTCCCTCACTAGAGCGTCTGCGGCAAGGCACGAGGCTGAGCGACCAACGCGGCACGCTGCTCCATCTCCCTGCTCCAGAGACCGGAAGTGTGAGACCAGCCAGTTCGCAAGGAGGAGCCGGCTGCTGCCGGGACGAGGGACCCTCCTCGCAGCCTCTGCCCTCCACCTCAGACACCGCCTTTCCCTGTGTCTCTTCACCTCCTCTTTCCTCTGTGCTTGGCTGTCTGTAGGTTTCCTGTTGTTTTAAGTTTTATTGGAATTGACAGGACAGTGTTGAGTGTGTTTATGGGTGATGTATCTGTACACACGTACTGTGGAATGATTAAATCGTGGACATTAGCACGTGTACCACTTTCTGCATTTATGACTTTTGGGATCAGACCATTAAAGTCTTCTCTTTTCTCAGTTCTGGGGTCTCCAGTGGATTCCCCAGAGCACGCTCACCACATGCAGGATGCGTTCCTGGGGGACAGAGTGCCAACCCTATTACTCAGAGTAACTTAACCACACCGTGGTGACCTTGTTTCCAGACACTGCTCCTTTTTAGGTACCGAAGGCCAGGAGTTTGACATGGGGGCTGGGGAGGGCACAACTCAACGCTTGGTGTGTCATTTTCCGATCTTTGCTTTTAGACCACCGCCACGTTTGACAAATACTGTTCTCAGCACTCTATGGGCTATTGTTTCCAGGAGACCAGAAAGCCAGCCGTGACTTCCCCAGGCACAATATGACAGTGCAGACAGCGACTCAGACTCCAGACAGGCAGGCGGATGCATATTCAGCTTCAGCAGTGGAAAGGGACAGCTTCAGTGGGGGAGGACAGTGGAGGCAGGCCCTGAAGCCAGTGGCAGTGTCATCCAGGCAATGAACCAAGGGGGAGATCTCCAAGCCACAGGTGCAAAGGCCCTGGGGCTAGATACACTGGCGGAGTGTGAGCAGCAGGTGGACGCCGCGAGGCGTCAGGAGAGGTGAAGGGTGAGGGCAGCCCTGGGGTACTCACTGGCAGTGTGAGGACGGCTTGTGGGTCGGCATGGGAAGGAGCCCCTGGTCAGCTGGGATGGGGATGGAACATGCCTGGCCCCGGCTTCTGAAGACCAGCTGAAGTGCAGAGTGGAGACATCACCTGAGGAGCAGCCAGTGTCGCTGGTGGGTGTGGGAGACATAAAGTGACTTTGTGCCCGCGGGTCCCGAGAGTGACCCTTGTGCTCACCAAGCCCAGCCTGTCTCTGCGTCCAGTCTGTCTGTATCTACCTCTCCATCTCTCCACCCTCCCAAGAGCTGCTTGCAGTAGGTCCTCATAAATGACCATTCTGTGGGTGAGGATGAAGTTTTGCTCCAAGCCACCCAGCTGGTATGAGGGAAGCTGGGATAGGCCACCCACATGTTCGTGTGTCAAGAACTATTGCGCTTGACAACAGGGTGAATTTTAGGGGCCTTGTTCAAGTACTTGGGTGGAGTGTGACAGCCCTATATGAATTGGTACAAACTTGTAGGAGGAGCAGATCTGGGGCGCCAAGCCGTGGTTCTGTCTCCCTGTGCCAACGGTGGGGTGTCTGCTAGGCTTCAAGGGGGAGAACTGAGCTGGGGTAGGGTAGGGGTCCTCCCTGCGGGGACAGCTTTGGGGTGTCACTGGCACATCCCTGGGAGCTAAACTCGCTGTGCTGGGTGGACGCTCTGCCCAGCCATCCCGTGCAGCTGCAGGGTGCTCAGTTCAGGTGTGACACTTGGGGAAGCTCAGCGCCCACTGAGACTTGAGGTGACCTAACTAAGAATGCAACATGCACACAGCTGGCCCTGACTTCCGAGCCCCCAAACCACCTCCTGGGAGTCCCCAGTGCACCAAGGCTCCTCTCACCTGCTCCAAGAAGTTGGAAAATCCTGGGGCTTGAGCCAATTTGGCACACACAGCAAACTCTTCTTGCATAGCTAAGGAAAGCCTCATTAAATCTAAATTCCTGGAGCCTCCCCAAGGAGGTGAGCTCTGCCCGTGGCAGAGGAGGAGGCTGGGGACAATTGCAGCCCTTGAGAGTGCAGTGCTGGCGCAGTAATTGGCCTGGCTCAGCCTCCCTAGTGGGCCTGGGAGGCCGCTGCTCTCGTTAGGAGCCAGCAAGCCCCGGCTGGCCTGGGAACGGCAAGGCGACTTTTTGATGTGCTGTTCTCATTAGTGAGGAGGCCGACCTTTCCTGGCACTGCGTCCCCAAGGGCAGCAACTCTGTCTGCGTGTGGTGGAAACACCTGGCAGTGCCACCAGAGCAGAGAGAGTGTGCCAGGCCCACCAGGTGCAGCCACTCAGCACACACCATGCCCAGGAGCCACCAGGGCTGCCCTGGAGAAGCTGGGGTTTCACTCCACCTCCATCTGGCCTAGGTCACTGCTGTCTCCAGCTGGGGGACCCCAGGCTGGTGCGGGGAGGCACAGATGCAGACAGGGTGAGCAGGACATGGACAGAGGCAACCACTCATCCTCCTGTGATGCATGGATAGAGGCCGAGGGCCCACAGGCCAGCCCTGCTCAGGCTTTAGCTTTGCTGTTAGCATAGATTTGTGATACCTAATGAAGGCATTTATTGTGGAGAGCTGGTATCCATCCATCTACATCCTCTTTACCTTTTTTACTCCCTCCACCTCCCTGGTCCCCGATTCCCTCCTCACCTCCCTAAAGTCTACCTCTGTTTCCTATCTCTTACTTTGCTTTTTTTTTTTTTTTTTTGCAAAACTGGAGATTGAACTCAGGCCCTTGTACTTGCCAGGCAAGTGCTTATTCTACTGAGCCATCTGCCCAGCCCTTACTTTGCTTTTTATTTGTACTCTGGATTTCTTAAATAAGAGAAACCACGTGATACTTAAGCTTGTGGGTCTGATTTGTGTCTCTTGACATTATGGTCTCAAGGTGCCTCCCTTTTCCTCCAAATGCCTCAAGTTTGTCCTGCTTTATGGAACAGCGGGTGCCAGGAGCTGCTGAAGTGGGAAACTGAGCATGTGGAGGGCAGGATGAAGCCTCACTGCCTAAAGCCACCCAGCCACCTCAGCCTTGAGAGGACCATCCCGCCTGGACGGTGTGGGCTGTTAGTTGCTAGGCAACCTCATGTCTTCTAACTTTGCAAGGGTATGAGTGTCCCTACTGCTGTTCTGCAATCCTTTGCCAGTGCAGCCTGGCAAACTATTATCTCTTGTCTTATGTTTTCAATCCTTTCACCGCTTTCTCACAGGGACCCCCGAGAGACCAATAGATCCCTACAGCAGGGCTCCACAGTGCACAAATGCCACATTCACTTTATCTGCCCACCTCCTGGTGACACACAGATGGCTTCCAAGACTTAGCTGCTACGAACCGACCTGCTGTAGACGCGGGGTGTGCAGGTCACTGGCAGGTGACAGCTTGACAGTAGGCAGAGCAAAACCTGCCAGGCACAGAGGCAGGTGCCCTCCATCAGCCCTGGCTGTGGCTCCGAAACATCCTGTGCATCAACACCAGTGGAAGGGATAAGGAAAAGCCTAGCCAGCTCTGCACCTATCGGCCCATGGAAATGGGGTCAGACCCCGCCAAAATGGAGACGTGGCTCCCCCTCCAAGGAGTGCTACCTAGGTGTCCTCCCCAGCAAGCCAAGTGCTGCACGGCCTCACTGCTAGCCCTCGCCTACAACAGGGGAATGCCACGAGGCTAGAACAGGAGCTCGGGGAGCTGGGAGTGGGGGTTGTGGAGTGACACTGGTCAAAGGGAATGGGATTTCAGTGAGGAGATGAAAAGGTCCCTGGGCGTACCCGCGGCAGACCCTGGGGCCCACTATTGCACGTCTGGTACTGGACGAGCAAGGCCTCTGGTGCGCACCCCACAGCCTCCTCCTGATGGCAAGAACAGCGCTTTGCAAGTTCCTAGGAAGGTGCAGCCTCCTGCGGCCCCCCAAGTCACCAAACACAAGGCCCCCGGGGAACTGCACCACCCAGGGGCTGAAGGACCTGGCTGAGCATGAGGGAAAGGCGGAGGGTCCTGGGCAGAGGAGCCCGGGTAGAACGCGGAGGATTCCAGGGCACAAGGACTCCAGAGGGCACAGGGTGCGGGGCTGTTAGTGACCATGAAAGGCCCTGCCAGCTGGGAGGAGGGACAGTGAGTGCCGGGTGCTGGCCGTGGGGACGCTGGGCTCTCCCCGGAACCCACGTGTCAGCTGAAAACTCTTCTAAAAATAAACTCCTCTTACAAATATAATGTGACACGGCCCACGTTGGAGCCATACGCAGAGCGGTGGCAAGGCAATTAGAAGCTGTGCCAGGGATCTTCCAGGAGTTAAGGACATCGTATTACAGCGCTACAGGCACAGCCCTGCAGCAGTGCTCATGATAGCTAAGTCTCAGGAGCAACGTCCGCGCTCATTAACAGATGAATGGATAACGAGAGTGTGGTATGTACACACCATGGAGTACTATCTGCCATAAAAAGGACAACTCGAGTCGAGGAAACCAGCCCACCTTGAGACGATCGTGTCAAGAGAGAGAAACCAACACACAAGCGTAAACATCGCATTTTCTCTTGCATGAAAATATAAATAAGGAGCAAAATAAAAGGCCAGTGAGAGGAAGCAGAAGAGACGTGGAGACGCAAAGGGGACCTGCAGAGGGGAGGACGGGAAGTGGGGGGAAGGGTGGAGACGCCCTGCATACGTGCCAGCACTTAGGATGCATCACAAACAGGCGCCGCTAAAAGCCTACAGCTCTCAGGAGAGGGCCCAGGACTGAAAGCAGGCGCGTTACTCGAGCAGCGCGTCCCCGGCGTCAGCCCTGCTCTCCCCGACTGTGGCGACTCCTTGTGTCTATTGAGCCCCTGCTACCAACACCTCTCAGTCAAGAGACCCCGTACCTCCCACGGCGCTACAGAAAAAGGACGGTGAGGAGATCTAGCCAGTAACACGGGACGAGACAAGGGACAAATGCTAAGGAAAAACGTAGAAGGGAGAGCAGTAGAAGGATGGGGTAAGGACGGCGAGGAACTTGTAACAGCTTTTTGTAGTCTCTGTTTGCAGTGCAGAATGACGGTGTTCTTCATGGAGTCTGTACCTGGGGAACGCATCTCAGTCCTCCTTTGTCCCCATTCCACCACCCCTCCTGGCCCTTCCAGCTCCTGGTCCCCGTCCCACTGGGAAAACCTCTTTCCCTGGTGGTGTCCGTCCTCCTCCTCCATCCCTTCCCTTCCCTTCCCCCTGTCCCCTCTTCCCTGTAGGTCTTCATTGGTGTTTTGGGGTTCCCATATACAGGAACTGAGATGTTTAAGCTTCTGGGTCTGACTTATTCCATTTAATATAGTATCACCAGGTGCAGAATGACTTTGGGGATCGGTGTGGAGGAACAGCTGCCCGGGGGTCTCCACTTTTGCATTGGGGTCCTCTAAGCCGGGCTCTGGTGAGAGGTGCCACCAGAGTGGCTCCCAGAGTGACAGTCCAAGGTCAGCAAACCCCGATTGGCTGTGACTCCCCTGGGTTGCTAGGCAGGCTTAGGGGTCCTGTCACCCCAGGGCAAGGGACAACCTGCCAGCAAAATTAATCCAACCTTGAAGAGGAACCACAGCTTAGCATAGAGGGCGGCGGCCCAGGACTGGTGCTGCGGGAAGAGCCCCTGCCTTGGCGCCCTCCAAGGTGTCCGGAGGAGGCCCAGGGACACTGCCTGGGGGCTGCTGTGTTTGCGGAGCTAAGTTTTACTTTGTGGAAGCAGAACTTTAACGGCGTCTTTATTACAGTCAAACTAAGAGGGTCTTTTGGTGAACATAGGTCAGAGTCATTACCAAGGAGGACCACTTCTTATACTGCTTCAGCAACCAACTTCTGGTTATTTAATTTCATAGCCAAATTCGTGATGGAAAATATATGGAAAGTAAAGGCACACTATTTAAAAAAGAGTAAAATCTGCAAGTACTTATTTGTATATTAGGACTTGTCCTAACTAGCCTCATTTTAACGTTTAAATTTGAATTTAACACCTAACCAGGTGTATGAGTTCATGAAGTCTGACCCACAAAGGCCTGTGGGTTTCCTGATAGTACCTTTTGCCTCCAATAGGAAAAGCCTGTGAAATACTGAACAGCGGCTGACGGTGTGCGCTGAGCTACTGCGGGGCAGAAATTCCTGCTGCGCTCGCTCCCCGGATAAGATGGAGGGCTGGGGAGATAGCTGGGCGGGCGGAGGATGGTGCGAACGTGCGCGCACCCTGGAGGCACTCGGGCGGAGGTGGCGAGCATGACCCCAGCTCACTGCGAGGCACGCACGCTCCCTGCACGTCTGAAACTTTCTACAACAAACTTTTGGGTGCTATTCATGGAGCGTAAACACTTGATGATGCGGGTAAGTACGAGACGCCACAAGCAGCTATGAAGATTTGGAAGAAGAGGCAGAATGTGCCCCGCGATGCGCCCTGCAGAATCAACCCCAGTGGAGACGGAGACGTGCAGAGAGATGCCGGTGAAGCGCCAGCACAGGAGAGGTAGGACTCGGGGTGTGGATTCCTAATTCCTTCCTTCCTTCCTTCCTTCCTTCCTTCCTTCCTTCCTTCCTTCCTTCCTTCCTTCCTTCCTTCCTTCCTTCCTTCCTTCCTCCCTCCCTTCCTTCCTCCCTTCCTTCCTTTCTTCCTTCCAAGAGCAAAAGACAAAAAAGAAATAAAAACAATGATACAGATATTCAAAGCAGCATAATAAATTAATAATGACCAATGCATTCCATATTGTCTACAAAGTAGTCGCTCAGACTACAAGATGTTGGCATGTGAAATTAATCAGCCAATAGAAGCACAAACCGCTTTCCGAACTAAAAAGTGGTAATTATGTTAGCCACCTCGTGTGTCTATACGTTCTTTCCCCTTTTCTCCACTTCCCCATCCTTGCTGTTCTTTCCTTTGAGCAGGTTCTTTCCCTTTCCCAGTAGCTACTGCTCACGTTGGATCTTATTTAGTTTCTTACTCTGGGGAGACAAAACAATGTTTACACGTGCGGGTTTGATTTACTTCCCTTGTGCGCATGGTCTCTAGATGCATCCATTTGCCTGTAAGAGGCTCGAGCATATCCTTTGTCACAGCTCAGTAGCACTCCATTATGGAAAAATATCACATTTTTGTCTGTTCTTCAGTTGATGGGTATTTGGGTTGTTTCCAGGTTTTTTCTACGATAAATTGTGCTGCTATAAAAATGGGTGCACACATATCGCTGTGATGCGATGTTTTTAATTCTTCTGAGAACATACCTAGAAGGGGAATACCTGGGTGAAATAGGACCTGCTCTCCTCGTCTTCTTAGGAATCTCACACTGATTTCCACAGAGGCTGTACCGACTGGCACTACCACCAATAGTGCAGAGGGGCTCCTTGTTTTCTATTTTTTAACCACTGACTCATGAACATTTGTTATTGGTTGGCTTCTCAATGACAGCCATTCTTTCTGGGGTGAGATGGAATCTGGTGTTGTTTTAATTTGCATTCCTTGAATGACCAATGATGTTGAACACTTTTGATATATTTGCTTTTGGTACTTCTTTATTTGTGAAATGTATATTCACCTCAGATGCCCATTTTTGGATAGGGACTTTGAATTTTGTGGGCCTGAGTTTTTCAAGTCTTTATATATTCTACATGGAAGTCCTTTGTCTAAGGGACAGTTGGCTAAAATTTTTTCCAATTCTGTGGGCTTTCTTTTGATTTTGTTGGTGATTTCTTTTGACATGCAGAAGCTTTTTAATAAGACAAGGTCCTCTCTGCTGGTTCTTTGAAGTACTTCCCATGCAGTCTGGTTTTTGTCCATGAGCCCTCTGTCTATACCTGTGTCTTCCAGCTTTCCACTTACTCTCTTCTCCAGTAGATTTAGCGTTTCTGTTTTAAAGTTTAGATCTTTGATCCATCTTGACTTTAGTTCAGGGTGACAGACATGTGTAAGCTTCAGTCTTCTGCGTGTGGAGAGCCAGTTTTCCCAGCACCACTTATTAGAGAGGTTGACTTTCTTACAGTGAATATGTTTCGCTTCTTTTTCAAAGAAGGTGGCTGAGTGTGGGTTTCTAATGCTTCTGGGCATGTATTTTTTTCAGTCTTTCCTTGCTTCTGTGAAATCCCCTATTTCTTCCAGCCACATAATGTGGCAAATTCTGTCTCACTAAGCTTCTCTGAGTCAGCCACAGTCATCCCAGCTTGTGAAAAAAATCTAGCATTGCCCCAAAATCACAGGGTACAACTCTCATCTTCCACCCGGAAGCTGGGCTGCAGATGTTTGACTCCAGCACTCTCCAGTATCGTCTCTTCAGTCTCCTGAGACCACCACTTCACTCACCTGCATGCTCACCCCTGTGAAGTTGCCCTCTAGCCACAGAGCAGGCAGGTGCAGAGTCTGCACAGTGGAGCATCCAGCTCGTGGCCGATGTCAGTTCTAGACAGATCTTAAGGAGGAGGCTGTGTGGGCTGCCATAGCCTCCAATGGTCAAGGCAGCACCTATAGTACACAGTTCACTCTTTGTGCTTCACCCGAGGAAGAGTCAGAGTGGGCGACTCAACCTCTGAGTCTGCATGTGTGTGAGACAAAACCAGACTTCCACGCTGAGCCACAAGCACTGCAGCCCTGTCTGGACAGTTCTTGGTGGCCTTGGCCTACCCAGTCTCTCCCCGTGCTTCCCAGCTGCAGGCAGTGCTGGGAACTCAGGGTCCTGAAACAGGGAGGAAGGGCTTTGAGTAGCAGCAGGTCCTTCTTCCTGCCCCCTGCCTGGGGCTTCTCCCCTCAGGCCCTGCCCCTAGTAACAGTGGGAAGTTCTCATACACGACCACACTTGTGGGGGAAATGTTGGGCAGCATGGTGGGAAGCTTTTCAAGATCCCCACTGTAGGGATCTGCTGGTCTGTAGTCTCCTGGAGAAAACAGGGTGAGGATTCAGAAAATACAGACAAGAGATAACAGCTGAAGTCAGGTGGTGGACCAGGCCTGATAGGCAAAAGCCCCTGGAACAACAGTAGGGGCATTTATCTATACCTTTACAAAGTGGCAAGACACAGGTTGCCTGGTGACCAATAGCCCACCAGGTCCAGGCAGGATGTTTTTCTCAAGACCAAGGTAGCTTGACTGCTATAGGTAACAAGGCCTTACCTTGTCTTCCCACATAGGATCAATTTTCAGCTTTAGCAGCTTCCAACACCCACTTACATTCCACGCAGGGCAGCGCAGCTTTCCTGGCCTTGGGGGACCAGCTTGTGTAAAGCCCAAATAATTTCTAAGAACATACATGAGGTTACTCCGCCATCCTGTTCTGTATGCGTCGCCTTAGTATATCAACAAACCATGTTAGCTTGTACAGATTACTGTCTAATGTTATGTCTGCTTATGGCCATAGAGTTTAAATTATCCATGTTTTTAAAACAAAGAAAACACAAAAACCTCAGGCCTACCTGGGAAAAACATTTAATCTCCAGCCTGGGAACATTCTTATAAAATAAGTCACTTTGACCCAGCCATTCTCGGGAAACAGCTAAAACCACAGAGTTAACTAATAGTTGCCCTATGGCCTACCCCTCTTAGTTTCTTTAAAAAGTCATATATTCTCAAACCCACCAATTATT
>PVKA01023069.1:0-36176 GCA_004027165.1 Ctenomys sociabilis | reverse complement strand
GAAGGACCATTTTGTATCTGTATATTCAAAATAGCATAGATAGACAGCTACATTCTCTTAATTCAATGAATAGAAAGATTTCTTCTAATAGTGTTTGTGGACAGGATATCATGTCTGCATCTTATACAATGAATAACCACTAAGACAACAATATGGCAAGCGCAAGGACCTGAGTTCAATCCCCAGTTCCACAAAAAAAAAAAAAAAAAAAAAGACAACAATATGCAATGTATTTATTGAAACTGTCCTACTGAGGTTTCGAAACTGTCTCATTGCTATTTGTCTCTCAATAAAATTATTTAAAAAATAGAAAAATAAAAAATTCTTATTGAATGACTAATATCCCTCATTACTCTGTTTATAGTTTCATTTTACTTCCTTGGAGTCATTTTTCAAGCAAAAGAGTTCTCTTGAAAAATTGCTAAAAGCCGGGCGTGGTGGCGCATGCCTGTAATCCCAGCACTCGGGAGGCTGAGGCAGGAGGATTGTTGTGAGTTCGAGACCAGCCTGAGCTACAAAGCGAGCTTAAGGCCAGCCTGAACTGCATAGTGAGACCCTGTCTCAAAAAGACCAAAAAAAAAAAAAAAAAAAAAAAAAAGAAAAATTGCTATCTTACCCAACCTGCTCTACAGTGAGTACTCTGTCCACTCTGGGCTTGAGACCAGGACAATAATTCCCACCTGTCCTGGTAACAGTGGAGACACTATCAGGTGGAGACCTTAGAAGGAATAAAGAGAAGTGTGGTGAATCCAGGGAGCAAAGCACAAAGAGGACATGAACAGCCCGAAACACTAATCGTCCTCCATCCTCCCCATGACTTTCTTCATTAAAGACAAAAGCTCCATTCAGTGAAAATAGCCACTTACTAAACCGTGATCTACAGCATTGCCAGGTTTTTTTCAAAAGTGAGTTCATATATAGAGATATCAAGAAATCATGTAGAATTGTGGTTTATGTAACTGTTTTCATTTGTCTCTAGGAGTGAGCTGCTAAGCAAATTTTTCTTGATATAAGAGTAATTTTGAACTGTGCTATTATGAAACATTCCTAAGTAGAAGAATTAAGAATTTCTCTCCATGGTAGGCATGGTGGTCCACACTTGTAATCCCAGCACTCGGCTGCTTGAAGCAGAGGAATCATCACAAATTCAAGTCCAGTCTGGGCTACAGAATGAGAGGAGGTGCTCTCTCAAAAATATCCCAAGAGATCAAAATGACCACAGCTCCATGAATGAGAACAGAAAGAACCCACCAAATAAGGCAAACAATCAAGCACAGGAAAAAAAGAGGTAGACAAGAGCAGTCTTTTAACTATCCTTTTGTATACAGTAGCAAAATATTTCCATCAGCACACTCTACAAATGCACTTCTCCTGCACCCTATGGGTCATGATTCTGTCTGGGTCTACAGGGTGGATACCAAGGAAATAGCAGTAGCTCAGTCCAACAAGTGACACCTGGCCACCAGTGAGCATCATAGACACTGTCTATGTCCACCACACAGTAGAATTTTTTCTATGTATATGCTTTAATGATTTTTTTCTTTACAATTAGTTTTGGACAATTTCATTTTATGTATCTTGGTATGGTTTTATTCATTTTTCTTGTGCAAAAGGTTCATTTTTGTTGGAAATGCGGTGGCATAATTTTAACTAAATTCAGAAATTTTATACCTCTAAGTATTTATTGTGTACCCCATTTCACCTTGAGAATTCTAATTATATGAATATAAGTTTCTTGATTTTGGCACAGAGTGAACTATTATATGACTGATCTGTAAACTTTTCTTCATGTTTATTTTAGATAATTTTTACTGCTATATTCATTTGTTTGTAAAAAATTTTTTACAAAGTGCAATCTATTATTAATCTCATATTGTGTATTCATTTCAAAAATATTTTTCTAAAATTCACTGTGTCTACATCTTATATTTTTCACATTTCAATGTTTGTCTAAAATTTTTAATTTGTTATATAATTATTGATTTTCAATAATTAATATTGATTTTAAAATACACAGTTTGGGAATAAATATGTATTCAGTAAAAAAAAAGAAAGAAAGAAAGAATTCTACATATTCTGTTGGCCTCCTCTACGCTTCCTCGATGCTTCTGGAACAAACATATTTAATCTTTATACCATGAAACCTTTGCTGTCTGAAAACTACAAACACCCTCTCAAAATAGCCTTTAAGTGTGTCAATTAATATACATTGAATTTTCAAAAGAAACCAATTACATCGAAATATTAAAAGACAAAATATTAAGCAGTAAGTGTATGAAATGTTAATAGATGGGCTCACTTACTAATACATTAAGTAACACAATCTGGTAGAATCTATCAGAATTCAAAGCAAGGACAAGTGAAACAATGTTTTATAATATCTGTGTAATTGCATGTGTGTTAAAAATCTGTAATTTCTTCTGCTGCCATCGCTAAGAACACAAATATTCTTTGTTATCTGTGTTCATAATTGAAGAAAACAGTAAATCTACCATAGCAATTTATGGAAATAAAGGTGCAAGATTTTCTGATGTAAAAAAAAATAATCCGTAGAGCCAGGAATGGTGGTGCATGCCTATAATCCCAACACTTGGGAGGCTGAGGCAGGAGGATCACTGAAAGTTTGAGACCACTCTGGGTTACAAAGTGAGCTCAAGGCCAGCTTGAACTGAATAGCAAAACACTGTCTCAAAAAGACAAAAAACAAATTTAATTGCTATATGTATGTGAGATGATGGATCTATTAATTATCCTGTAATATTCTTTTCATTACATACCATACCTAATACATGATTTTTACACCCTAAATATACGTGATTGTTATTTGCCCATTATATTAAAAAATAAAAACCCAGACAAAAGCAAGTGACTTGATCAGGGTCACAAAAAATACCAATTTGCAAAACTGAAACTAAAATTGAAACTCTTCCCAGTGTTCAGTAGTATTTTCCCTTTAAACTACATTTGTTAGAGGAACAAATAACTTGCAAACACTGTTAAGTTTCAAGTTTATTTTATTTCTAGGTGTTAATTAATGAATCCACTCCACCCTTTTATGTTCTGTATGTTTTGCAATGATTTGCATAAAGATAAAGAAGGTATACTTATCTAATTTGTCTGTGACACAAATCTAGAGGGAAATAGTATAATGAACAGCAGAAATACAATCGAAAAGATGTTGATGCAGTAGAACAATGAGTCAAAATAGTGACATAAAATTTAACAGGAATTCAAAACCTTGACTACAATAATAGGAAGGAAGGAAACATGAAAACGGTATGGGTGCTGCAGGCCACAGTGGCCATCCACTCAGGAATCAAAGGAATCTATTGGTCTGCATCCTTAGACCTGGAAATTCTGCTTGGTAAGCCCTGACCACTGTGTGTTTTTAAAAGTGTGACAGAGATTCAGAGATATGCCCCAACTGGAGGACAGCAAGTCTACAGCAGATCAGGATGACTCATGAATATAATGTAGCATTACAAACATCAGTGAGGTCTTGGTCTTCTTGATAGAATTATAGTCTAAAATAAAGGTGATTCTATACACTCCGTAGAACTATATACCTATCCTATCTATTTATCATCCATTCATAAATCATGGGTGAATTGGCTGCTAAGAATCAGACCCTGGGTTTACTTTTTTTAATTTTTTATTCATTTTAATGAGAAGAAAAAATAAAATAGCAATGAAACAGTTTTAAAACAGGTTAGTAGACAGTTACAATAATTAATACAATGCATATTGCTGTCTTTGTAGTAGTCATTCAGAGCACAAGATGGAGACATGATATCTTGTCTAAACACTGTTAGTACAAACCTTTCTTCTCATTGAACTAAGAGAAAGTAGCTGTATATCTATCCTATCTTGTCTATACATATATATTTTTTTCACTTCAAAATGGTCCTTTATTTATATCCCTCTTTTTTGTTTTGTTTTGTCAGAGATGGGCATTCCATTGCTGTTCGAGAAGCTATATTTGGAAAAGTCTTTAACGGATCTTTTCATACTTGATGCCAGTCCAAATACTGTAGGTACTTAAATTCAGCAAAATAACCCAATATACTCCAATAATAAAAACAGTAGGCCCTAGGTTTACTATAGTTAAAGGGCAGATAAATTCCTACACTCACAGAGCTTATAGTCTTTCGAGAGAAGGCCATGCTTATATAACTGGCAGCCCAGACTTCATCAACCTGTGAGTAAACTAAGAACCTTTTCAGTATTACTCCAGATCATGATGTCATTCGTCTCCACATGATTGTCTCAAAGCAGTCCAGCCTATTCCTGAGATTCCCTTCCTAGCACTATAACCCTGGAAAGGTTTATAATTCTCCCACAATTCATTCTTTTTCTCACCTGTTGGTGGGAAGATGGGAAAGCGTATTGAGTCCAAGAGGCTAGCTAGATTCTGTAATCTGCCCTGAGCAGGGCTATGGTCCTCTGGCTGAGCAACTGATTGGTGTAAAGGAGAAATTAGAGGGCATGCCAGCTATTAGAATGCTGGTTGAACTATCCTGGTGTTAGACAGTGAGTGTCTTATACCTACAAGAGATACGAGAACAAAATAAGAGGAACTGTGAGGTAGACAGAGAAAAATCATAAAGGTAGACTTCAGAGGACACAGCAACTCCTTAGAGGACAGAAGAGAAAAACAGGAAGAGGGAGTCAACAGACTGACACACTCTATCAAGTCCAGATTGGTCAAAGAGAGGTAACAGCATCATCACAAGTTTTAAAAATAAGAAAGATATTTGGATTAGGGGAAGAGAACAGGGAGAAATTGAGATAGGTATAAAAATATTTATTACATTTTGGACACTTTTGAAATCAAATTTCCCATAGAAGCCCATAAGGAAACATCTACAAGACAGAGAAGAAGACAGAAATGATCTCCTTTGGAGAAGGTAAAAACTGGGGAGAGGGAGAAGTTAAGGGGGGAAATAAAGACACTAAAATAATCAAGTGACCACTTGTGACCCTAGAGAGAACCACTTCAGTAGAGATGTGCAGAGAGAAAGTAGAATGCCAGGAAGAGTTAAGGAGGTAGCCAACCAGAGGAGAAGAAAAGATAAGATTAAAGTAACACTGTCCCATTCCATGATTATAAGAATTCCTATGAACACCTGCTTAGGCAGGTGCAGGGACTGGGGTTCGATCCCCTGCATGCAGTCCCAGCCCCACCCCCAGGGCACACTGAGACAACTGAGATTGAGCATGCTGACGAGGGCCTGTAATCCCAGCACTTGGGAGGCTGAAAACAGAAGGGTCACTACAAGTCCAATCTGTGTAGTGAGGCCCTGTATATCCTGTATTAAATATAAATATATATATATTATCCTAACATATAATATATATGTATATATCCTATGAATTTATTGTAAAGTAAAATTTTAAGGGACTATAAAGGAGAAAAATTTCCCATACTCCTCCCCCACCCCACCACCCCAGACAAACAGTATAAATATCTTGGCAGAGTTCCCACTAGACATTTGTCTGTGCATATATTAGGGAGATTTGTGTTTTTTAATTGGAATGCAGGTTTATTTCTTATTGTTTCATATAACATATCTAGAGAACTTAATTAAAGTTGTTGAATGCTGTCTTTAATATTCTGAATATTGTCCAATTCTTGCCTAAATCAAAATTTCCATCAACAGCTAAGAAAGACAGTGTTATTTCAAACCTCTTGTTGCTATGTATAAAGATCTATATTTCTTAATGTTGGAAAGGTAAAGACAAAAAGTTTCTCCAGGGCATGGCAGACAGAGGGAAGAGTGAGTTGAGGAGTATCATGGTTTAGATCTAAAATAGCCTCCAAAGACTTATGTGCTTAAAGAGTGATTGGTCTCTCTTAAAGAGTTGGGCACACAGAAACTGAGGCACACGGAAACTGAGCCCAAGGCCTTGTGCTCAGTTTCTGTGGGTTTTATAGCTGTTTTGCTGTTTGGGGGGGGGGGGGATGTAGCTAGAAGAGTTGAGTTACTGCGGGAGGGTGAGGAAAGCTGTATTGGCCTCCCCTACCCCTCCTAGCTGTCCTCCACCCAGGCCCTCCATCCTGACTTGGAGCCAGCCAACTGTGGACTAAAACATGAGCCAGCACAAGCCTCTCTTCTGGGTGCTCGGGCTCAGCTATGAAAGTCACTAAGACAAAGAGATGGGTTTTGGTACAGAGCAAACAGGCATGCTTAAAGAAAGACCCATGACAACCTTAGAGAGCATTCAAAAGCCCCACGCTCTGAGCCAGCATGTTTTTATATGATGTGAGGGTGCACTTGACCCTCTCCTGAGCTACAGACAATCCCCTGGAGACCCTCCTCCCAACTAGCTTACTATCTAAGTTCTGTCCTCGCCTCTTGGAGACTTGATTTCCTGTTCAGGAAATCAGACCGGTACCAAGGGAGCTGTCCTTGGCAGAGCTGTTCTCAGAGCTAATGAGATCATGACTTCTGAGCTCCTCAGAGAAAGAGACTACATAGATTCAGGACTAGAATCCTCCATTCCATCAAGACCTAGAATCTGTATGTACACTCCTACTTCCCCTTTCAGCCTTCTTTTGGTCCTTTCCACATCCAGTCCTCATCTCAATCCAGACTGAAACTGAGATCTGAAAATGCCAAGGCCTTGGGCTCAGTTTCTGTGTGCCTGAGCAGTCCTCACTGTTTGCTTGGTTTGCTGTACAGATTCCTCAGCAGAGGACTGCTGGTGTGTGTGTGTGTGTGTGTGTGTGTGTGTCTGCCTGTCTGTCTGTCTGTCTGTCTGTCTGTCTGAACATCACAATAGCCTCCACCCACAGTCTTTGAGATCTTTGTCTTAAAAAGACCTAGGCAGTACATTACTGGCAGCAAAGGAAGAGGCACATATGAAATCTCCAAGAGCTAAACACCCCTCTGCATTCATTTCAGATCATTTGAGACCATCAGCCCAAGGACTCAGTGAAGCAGCAATTATTAAGCCACGTGCACTGGTGTCACTGCCAATTTCCCTCAGACAATGCTAAGGAAAATCGAATGGAAAGAAAAGGACAGAGCCATTCTATAGCCACGAATACCCCCTAGTGTTCAGTCTGAGGCCTTAACTCCCACCACAACCTCACCAGCCAAGTAAAACAATTACTACACTGTTGATTGTTCAACTAGAGCATCCAGTACTTTATTGCATTATTATCATTAATGTAACTCACATGCAAATGGTGACCTGTGATTTTGGTGAATTATTCAGTGAGTAAAGGATATTTTAAAGGAAGATGGATCATTTATTAACTTTCCAATACAGCATCATTAGGCTCTATATTTAATCATGGAGCAGAATTATCACTTTATATCTGCAATTTTAACATCAGTGTTATCAAAGTTTCAGAAAAGCTGATAAACTCATACCTTCAAATTGTATATTGAAATGACAATATACAATTGTCATTGTATAGTGTGAAATGACATGACAATAAGTTAAGTATCATGAAATATTTTACCTCAATTGCAATAAATAATACAATATAATTTTTTAGATATATGAAAAGAAATGTAATACCCAGGAGGCTCATGCAAGAAGATTGCTACAAAGTCAAGGCCAACCTGAGCTGCATAGTGAGTTTAGGGGCATGTCTCAAAAACAGAAAAAAAAAGAAAAGAAATGTATACCACAGCTTTACTTCCAATAGCTTTTTATAATTATATTATCCACCCACTTAAAATAATACCTTGGTGGGTTTATATTACACAGGATCTGTTATAGTAAGGTTGTCAAGAATAAGGCCTACTTTAAGAGATACCAAGTGAAGTTTAGAAGATGACAACAGGGCAAAACTGATCACTATGCTAGGAAATGCTTGGTAATAGCAGACAAAAATAAGTACAACGCACTTAAATACACGGTGATAGTTTGTGTAACTAACAGATATCATTCGTCAGATTGCTTATGGCCGTATTGAAGGGGATATGATAGTCTGTGCAGCATATGCACATGAACTACCAAAATACGGTGTGAAAGTTGGCCTAACAAATTATGTCGCAGCGTATTGTACTGGCCCGCTGCTGGCCCGCAGGCTTCTCAATAGGTTTGGAATGGATAAGACCTATGAAGGCCAGGTGGAGGTGACTGGAGATGAATACAGTGTGGAAAGCACTGGTGGCAAGCCTGGAGGCTTCCACCTGCTATTTAGATGCAGGCCTTGACAGAACTAAAACTGGCAATAAAGTTTTTGGAGCCCTAAAGGGTGCTGTGGATGGAGGCTTGTCTATCCCTCAGAGTACCTAAAGATTCCCTGGTTATGATTCCGAAAGCAAGGAGTTTAATGCAGAAGCACATCGGAAGCACATCATGGGTCAGAGTGCCGTAGGCTATATGCATTACCTAATGGAACAAGATGAAGATGCTTACAAGAAACAGTTCTCTCAGTACATAAAGAACAATGCAACTGCAGACATGATGGAGGAGATGTATAAGAAAGCTCATGCTGCTAGACGAAATAATCCAGTCTATGTAAAGAAGCCAAAGAGAGAAGTTAAAAAGAAGTAGAACCATCCCGCAATGTCCCTTGCCCAGAAGAAAGATTCGGTAACTCAGAAGAAGGCAAGCTTCCTCAAAGCTCAGGCATGGGCTTCTGAGGGTTAAACCAAATTTCTATGAAGATTTTTCAGATAAGACCAATAAATTTATTCATCAAGCAACTGCTTCCATTGTAAGAGTCTAGGAAATAAACTGAAGCAAAAGAAAAAAAATACCTTAAAGCCTGTATGTTTTGTTTGATATAAAATGAAGAGCTGGTTATAATTTGCATATGTAATATAATTGTAAGCTTTAAAATGTGCATCCTGTATGGATACATACAAATATTAGCTTGAAAGATAAAATTGAGTTTTTTTAAAGTAGGGAATGATTAGAAGTTTTTGTAGGTTTTTGCTTGGTTTGGTTTGGTTTGTTTTGGTTATAAACTGTTCAAAACTATATATGTGCAAGTAAAGTTTTTATGTCTTCTTCAGTCAAGGTTAAACTGTGAAGTAATTCTCAGCTTGGGACCTGTAATCACAGGATCATTTCAAGGCTCTTTTTGTTTTTTGGTTTTGTTTGTTGTTTGTTGTTTGTGTGTTGTTTGTTTGTTTGTTTAATTTTGGTGTATCTGAGGCCAAAAGTCCTATTAATTAAAAATAAAACAATACAATGTACAATTTTTAAAGCACTAGAAATATCACAAAGAAAAACACAGTTTTTAACCCACATTTTGTGTTAGTGTATATTAGTTCACAGTACATCATGCTTACATTCCTCATGTGGAGCTGCTACATGTGCATGACACATCTTTCTTTCTCTCACCTCTTTCTCTCCCCTCCCTCCATCTCTCGATCCTCTTTGCATTTGAGAAAGACCTACCTGCCCAATTCCTATTATCTGTCTTTTATTTTGCACTTTCTCTATAATTTGGGTTTTTCTTATAAAAAAAACATGTTTTATATGGCTTTTATATGATATTTGAGCTTGCAAGTCTGATTTATTTCACTTAACAGTATGACCTCAAAATGCATCCACTTTCCTACAAATGACTCAAATCATTCTTTATGGCACAGTAGTATTCCACTATATATAAACTCTTCACTTTCTTTATGCATTCAGCTGATGATGGGCATGTAGACTCCTTCTAGGAGTCAGCTATCGTGAATCGGGCTGCTACAAGCATGACCCCCTGTAATACAGTATCTCTGACTCCTTGAGGAAGCCCCACTTAGACACACCTGGGTCAAGTGGAATTTCTAGTTTTAGTTTTCTGAGAAATCTCCCACAGTTCATTTTATGAACTCTATGATTTTTAGATGTGTCGGGTGAACAACAGGATAAGTGTAATATTGATGTGCTTCAGTGGAAAGAAGACTCATCAGGGAAAATATCAGAGTATACAAAACTGTACATTCACACCTCTTAAAAAGTTTGGATCAGAAGTAAATATGAGGTGTTCCATGCTGAAGAAATTGTTGGTGCTTGATGTTGTTTCTTTCAGCAAGTTCCTGCGGCTCAGAATATTTTGTGATAACGGACCTTGGAGAATGAGCATCCTAGAGCCAGTGAGGCCCATGCTTAGTCTTGGCTCGTGTACTCAAAAGAATATCCTGTGATCTCAGCAATTTACCATGTACACAGAACAAGGTAATTATCAACAAAGCAACTGACTATAAGCTTTTAGAGACTATCACTGACATCCAGGTGATTTGCAGTGAACATCAAATCTGCAGTTTTTAATCCAGCGATAAAAATGCAAGATTTCAGTCTCTTCCTGAAAGTTTGGTATAAGCCTCTGAAGTAAATGCAAAATCATATCACATGATGCTTACACAATCTAAATGGATGACACAGTCATCCAAATATCTCTTGATCCAGGATACAGGGATGGAGATGAGAGCCACAGAATGTTTCAGAAACAACCAAACCATTCAAAGGCAGATCAGAGAAATGTAAGTTGCATCCTTGCAGCAGGCCAGACTATGTAGTTCAGGGACAAATAAATCAGTCTTGCAGATAATATTGTTCTCATAAATGGTTTCCTGGTTGACATGTATGTGCAAATCAATTTAAGAGTAGAAAGATAAGAAAAAATGGAGAAAGTTCACAAAGTGAGTGAAAAGCCTTCATAATGATGAACAGACTTATAAAGGGAAGAAAGCCCTGGGGAAGTACTAATAGTTTGGCATGTAAACATATGCCTTCCACTTGCCAACTAAACCATTACAGCCATGGGAAGCAAAATTTGCAACTCGCATGCCGAGTGGGTGGTGTATCTGAGCTAGAATTCCCTTTAACATCAAGCTATAAAATTTGAAATGGGTTCTACTGAGGAGAAAATAGAGCTTTGTTTTCTTTTTCTAGGTTTTTTTTTTTTCAAACCTTTTATTTATTCACTTATTTGGTATAAGGTCTCACTATGCATGAGACTCTAGTGGTCCTCCTTTCCAAGCCTCTCCAGTGCTGGGATTGTAGGCATGCACCACCACACAGTTTCAGTGGCCAGAAGGTGTACCAGGGGCTCCAGGGCTAGTGTGGCATGTGGTATGGAGGATCAAACGTGGATTCTTGGGCTAACCAGGCAAGCACTTAGACCACAGAGCTATCTTCCCAGACCTCTTTTTTAATTTATAGGGAATAAAATATTATTTTAAAACATTAAAAATTATACAGTTTCACATTGTTATCTTCGAGATAGTTCTTCAGATCAGCAGACATAAGTGTGCAGTTCACCGTCCAACCTCAGAGCCAGCCCTCGCAGTTCTAAGATGACTCTCCCACATTCCAGCTTCCTGTCCTCATCCACTGGCTTTCTCTTTAACACACCCTAGAAGGAGAGACTCGAAGACTGGTTTGACTTCAGGGACCTTTGGGTCTTACATAAGGACCTGCATTTTTCTTATTGAAAAACAAATAGCGATGAGACACTTTCAAATCAAACTAGTAAAAAAGATTCAATAATTAATACATTGCATATTGTTTTCACAGTGGTTTTTTTGTTGTACAAGGTGCATACATGATATTCCATTTACAAACACTATTAGAGCAGATGCCTCTAATCAACAAATTATGAGAATGTAGCTGTAAACCTATCTTTTTAAAATTAATACTTTTTATATTGTTATCTTCCTAGTGGTTATCCATAGTACAAGAAGCAGACAGGATATCCTGTCCAAACACTATTAGTGCAAATCTTTCTTCTCATAGAATTCAGCAAAAGTACTGCATATTTATCATAACTGTACTGTTTATACAAACACAGAATGGTTCTTCCTTTCTGTCCCCTTTTTTTTGTTTAGTCCTGTCAGAGATGGGTATTCAATTGTCATTCAATTATTATAGGTGCTTGAATTCAGTGAAACAACCCAACACAGTCCAGCACTCCACAATAGCAGTGGGTTATCCGAAGAAGTTGAGCCATTTACAGCTCAGCTTATTACTATGGCCTTACTTTATACACCTCATTTTTATGCTTTTCAGCTGGATGGTTAAGACTGAGATAAAGCAAGATCTATATAACAAAAATGTAACTTTTGTATCTGACGCGGTCAGTCAAGTCCCCTCAGGATTTATCCTGTAACCCTGTACCTCATTTTGTATATCCTTTGTCAGTGTCAGCCATGTGGATGAGTCACAGCCATTGCTTAACCACTTTGCTCTCTGTGAAAGCCTGAGAGAACGTTTTCCCTCCATGTGACTCTCCTTAGGCACAATATAGGTCATCGATCACATTCCTCTGTGGCTCCATAATGTCCTTGATCAGAAAATTTGGGGTACAGCTAAGTTCCATGATATTGCAGTACAGGTTCTCCTATGTCCTGAGTCTTCACTGACCTCTAAAGGCTGGGCCAAAATGTTGGCTGACCTTACAGCCCTTCCATTTCTCCAATTTCTGATCTGCAAACTTAGTTTGTTAATCATCCAGAAGAGAAGATGATTATTATCCTGCAACATATGCAGTTCAGTTTACCCTAACTATCAGACTGAATTCTTTTTAGTTGCTGTTATACTTTTCAATTTGTATTTGTTCTTTTGATTTCTTATACTAGGGAGACTATATGATATTTACACATGTGTGTCTGGTTTATTTCACTTAGGAGTATATGTTCAAGTGGCATTCACTTCAATACCAATGCTTCCAGTTTATCATTCTTTATAGCTGTGTAATACTCCATTGTATAGAAATACCCATTTTTTCAACCGCTCCTCATGTGATGGATATCTTGATTGTTTCCAAGGTTTGGCTATCACAAATTGTGGTGCTATAAATATAGGTACACATATATCACTATGATATGATGTTTTCAGTTCATCTTGGAAAATTCCCAGTAGGGGGATAGGCGACTTGAATGGGATTTCTAGTCCTACTCTAGTCCCCACTAATCTCCACAATGGTTGCACCAGTCTATATTCCCACCAGCAGTGGAGAAGTGTTCCCTTTTCCCCACATCCTCTCCAACATTTGTTGTTGGTTGATTTCTTTATGATAGTCATTCTTTCTGGAGTGAAATGGTATCCAGTGTTGTTTTAACTTGCATTTCATGGATGGCTAATAATGTGGAGCATATTTTCATATATTTATTCGCTTCTTTAATTTCATTCTCTGAGAAGTGTGTATTCATCTCAGATGCACAAATGGACCTGGTGGACACAGAGTGTTCCACCCAACCATAACTGAATACAAATTTTTTTCAGCTGCACATGGGTCATTCTCTAAAATAGATCACATACTGCTCCATAGGTCATGCTTAAGTATATTCAAGAAAACACAAATTATACCATGCATATTATCCAACCACAGTGCAATGAAACTAGAAATACACAACAGAAGAAACCAGAAAAACACACTAAATTCATGGAAATTAAACAACACCCTACTCAGCAATCAATGGGTAACAGATGAAATTAAACAAGAAATTCAACAATATCTACAGTTCAGTGAAAATTCAACCACAACTTACTGGAATTTATGGGATGTGATGAAAGCAGTTCTCAGAGGGAAAATCATAACTATGAATTCGGAGCAAATAAACACCCTAATGTTGCACCTCCAACATCTAGATAAGGAAGAGCAAACCAAACCCAGAGCCCAAAGATGGGAAGAAATCATAAAGATTAGAGCAGAAATTAATTCAATTGAAATGAAGAAAACAGTTCAAACAATCAATGAATCAAAAAGCTGGTTCTTTGAAAGACTAAACAAAATCGATAAGCCCCTAGCTAACCTCATCAAAAAGAGGGATCTTTGATGTAATTCAGGTATAAAAAATAAGATACAAAAACAGCTACACTCTCTTAATTTACTGATAAGAGACGTACAGTATAATGTCTGTAAGTATAATATCATGTATGCACTTTCTATGATACCAAAACATAATGAAAACAGTTTGCAATGTATTAATTTATCAAATCCATCTTGTCAAGGTATCTTAAAACTGTCTCATTGATATTTGTACTTCAATAAAACAAAAATAAAAATAAAATAATAAATAAAAAAAGAGGAAAGAAAAAATTCAAATACAAGCAATAAGAAATGAAAAGGATGAAATCACCACAGACCCAGTGGAAATTAAGATTATCAATAGCTACTTTGAGAATCTTTACACACACAGAATAGAAGACACAGATGAAATGAATAGATTCATTGAAAGGTACAAATTTCCAACTGAATCAAGATGATATAACAACTCTCAAGAACTCAGTAACAGCCAAAGAGATGTGAAAAGTAATAAAAAGCCTGCCAACAAAGAAAAGTCCAGGTCCTGATGGATTCACAGCTGATTTCTACAAGAAATTTATAGAAGATATAATCCCTACACTCCTCAAACTCTTCAATGAAATTGAAAAGGAAGCAGTCCTCCCCAAATCATTTCTGGAGGCAAGTATTACACTGATTCCAAAACCAGGGAAAGAGAAAACTAAAAAAGAGAACTACAGGTCAATCTCCCTCATGAACATAGATGCAGAAATCCTGAATAAAATCCTAGCAAATACAGAAAATCATCAAGACCAGGTAGGATTCATCTCAGGGATGCAAGGAAGGTTCAATATTCAAAAATCTATAAATGTAATACACTATATTAATAGACTGAAATCTAAAAACCACATGATCATTTTAATTGATTCAGACCTGCATTTTTTTCCAAAATTATTTTATTGCTTTTAAATAATTCCAGTAGGGCCGGTAAATAGCTCAGTGGATTAAAGTGCCTGCAAGCAGGCTCAGGGGCCAGGGTGCCAGGGCTTTGATCCCTGACCCCAGGGCACACTGAGAGGGCAACTGAGACTGGATGTGCTGGTGCAAGCCTGTAATCCCAGCTCTTCAGAAGCTGTACACAGGCGGATCACTACGAATCCCATCTAGTAGTGAGATCCTGAACACCTTGTAGACCCTTCCCTAAAAGTACAAGTAAATAAATAAATAAATCCAGTGAAAGCACACTGGTGCTGGGAGGTGGAAAGCAACAGGGATAAGCGACCAGCCTTGGTTTTTTTCCATGAAGAAAAAAAATGTAACGAGATAGCACACAGAAACTGATCAGGTTGAAGTAGTGAATTTGGGGAAAATGTAACAGGAGTCTACAGTAAAAGAAAAAAGAATGTAAGGAATCATTTGTGCATCAAAGGATGGCCGTGGCTTCCAGGAGCTACTGACTTGCTGCTCCTCTTCCTGGTCAGCCAGGGAGTCAATGTACACTGCCCACCACCTGCCTGATCCACAAGGCAGCCTCACAGACTAGAAAGAAAAGAGCCTGAGAGACGGCACAAAGTTGCTTGCCCCATTCCTGAAAGATTGCCCAAGCTGAAATCAGTCTACCCGGCTACCTTCCAGCCAGGTAGAAGTTAGGAGTTAACTTGGAGAGCATCAAACAAGCAAAATTTATCTCCTAAAAGATCCATGTAAGTGACACAAGTTCCTGTAGGATTACTCTGCAGCAACAGGAGCCCTGGCTCCTTCTAACTTGTATCCTTGAAGCCTTGACTTCATTGACCACAGTGGTGGTAGCATCAGCCTTCCAGGCAGCAAGATAAAACTAGGATTTGCTATTTTTTGTTTTGGTTTTTTTTTTTGTTTTGTTTTTTGTTTTTTGTTTTTTGGGGTTTTTTGACCAGCAATCAAAGTCACAACCTTGCATTGGCCAGGCAGGGGCTGTGCCATTCAGCTACATCACCAAAAAAACAAGGCTTTCCAAACGTGCTGTACAATATTTCCACTTTTTATTTCTTTGGCCAGAGTAGAGTGAGAAGGCCACACCTAGTGCTGATGGAAGATAGGGAAGGCAGCGTTTAGAAAGCCATATACTGAGCTCAAAACCTGGACTTCTATTGCCTTAGGAAAGGGAGAAAAGAGATAGCAGGAGACTATGAGCAGGAAGTGCCTTCCCCTGCCTGACCTTCCCACCATCCAGAGTGAAAGGGAAGAACAGGAATCCAGGCACAGCTACAGACACAGCTTTCACTAGTTTATGGTTGATTAGTACATGTTTGCAGTATATGACACTCACATTCATCATGGGGAACTTCTACATGTACATAATATATCTTAATTCTTTGCTTTGACCCCCCCACCCCTGCCTCAAACCCTTCCCCATTTACAAAGCTTTATCACTAATTTTTCTTCAGTTCTTTTCTTGCTTCAAATTGCTTTTCCCTTCCGTCCCTCCTGTCTACCCTCCTGTCTTACTCTCCTCCTCATTGGAACTAGTTCTTCCCACCTGTTAAAATCTAGCCTCCATTTGTTCCTTATTTATGCTTCAGATTTCTCATCCAAGAGAAAGAATGCATGCCAGATTAAATTGTGTGTCAGACTTTGTTATGGTTCATATCTAAATATTCCCCTAAAGCTTCATGTAGCCATCAGGGGTGGGCTTTTTGGAAATAGCTGTATCTACACTGTGTGATGCTGGGATCAAAAGTGTATGATTAGTAAATCAGTCCACTGATTGGTTTGGCAGAGTTGGGGTAAAGGTGTAAGTGATACACCTAACCTAGGACAGGTGGCCTGCCTACAATATAAGGGGCAGAAAGAGGTTTGTTCCACCTCCTGTGTTGCTTTTGCTACCTTGTGGAGGCCATAAGCCGTTCTCCTCTGTGATGCCTCTCTGACAAGTCACCCTGCCTTGGAGTCAGCTGATTGCAGACTGAAACTTCTGTAAACTGTGAGCCAAATAAACCTTTCTTCCCATAACACACTAGTACCTAGTTACATCTACGACATATTTTTATTTTTCATTTTGAGAAAAGATTCCACTAAGTCACCCAGGTTGAACTCACGCTTATGATCTCAGCCTCCCAGAGCACCAGGATGACAGGAATATGCCAGCATGCTTGGTTTTCCAGGCACTAATTTCTTGATCAGTTGGCTTAGCTTCCAGGGCCACCAGCCGTAGAGTCAGAAACATTTACTCCTGAGGTCAAATTTGCCTCTCCCCACCCTCCACCCCTGACAGGACACCAGCAAAGTGTTGTGACACCTCCTGAATCAGGAGCAGCCACCTGCTAGACAGCAGTGTGATGTGACTTAAGGATGAAAGAGATTTAGACTGTGCTAACCTCTTTGTTGACTGTATGAGAAAGAAAGACCCTCAGAAGTCCTGGGCAGAGCTAAAGATTTGGTCCTGAAACTCATAGGAAGAGCGCTTGTGCACCTTGTAGCCAAAACAAGGCACAGCTCCACTGAGCATGCAGCAGAACTCAGCAGCCGTGGTGGCTGGAGTGGGCCTGGGCGGCCAGGGCAGGCAGGAGCTGGATGGGAGGTGGGGAGACCTCCAGGTTCTGATGCCAGAGGCGTGGGCAGGCAGGGAGGGGTGGGCTCTTTCAGGCTGACTCACTCTTCCACCCCGCAGCTGTTCTCTCGCTCCACTCAGCCTGCTCCACTCCCACTGTTTTCCTGGTTTGGGTTCAAGCCTTAGCAACAGCTCCAACAGATACCAGCACCTGCCCACTCAGCCGAGTGGCAAGCAGTCAAGGGGCAGGCACACAATCTACAATTTTCACACAGCACCTTTCGTGGAAGCCAGGATGTTTGAGAGAGAGAGGATGCAGCTCAGTGACCTGGCTCCTGGCAACGTGGCCACCTCCTATCCGCATTTGCATCTCCCACCCCCAGTCGATCAGTGGAGCGCACAGAAACAGGTGGCAAGCCTCAGCGCTGGCAGGTGCACTGGCGCTCGCAGCAGAGGCAGTGTGGCTTTCCTTGCAGGTTTCTTGGCACCTTGTGGCCCTTCCGGAGCCAGCGCCTCCCAGGAGCTTGCTTCCTGATGATCGAATCAACCCTTCTGCATAATCACTAGGATCTGTCACTTGCTGCCTGCAAGGGCTGGGGGCTGCTTTTTCTAGGTGGCAGAAGACTCTGCCTGCTTCTTGCTGTCTGCAGGTCCTGCCAGGAGGGTCACAGAGCCAATCAGAAAACTGAGAGCCCAGGGGAGGGAGGAGGTGCCTTGCAGAGGGCAGCCTCACGACCGGAGGGTGGCAAAGGAAGTCCCAGAACTCCTGTGAGAAGTCAGTGTCATAACTGGCCACTTGTTTGTCCTGGGTCATGTGGACCAGTGGTACCCCGTGTTCCCCACAATCACATGGTTCTACTTGGTTTAAAATGTTTGTGCTGGAAGGGCTTCTCTTTGTTACATTTTGTTTTCTTTTCTTCTCTTAGACAGTTTTGCTGGTCAGACTGTCCTCAAACTCACAATCCTCCTGCCTTGCCTCGGCCTCCCTACAACTGTGATTACAGACATGCATCATCATGCCCAGTTGAATATTGCATTGGAAATCGCTAGAACTTTCTGTGTGTGGAGTCAAGTGCCTGTCCTCACATTGCATAGGTTCTAATATGAAAAATAAAATAAGCAGCACAGGGGACACATGAATGATTTGTGTAGATCTGTGACACCGGGGTTATAAGCACTTCCTGCTTTAATTTTCTAACTAAAATAAATCTAATGAGAACTCCCCTTTTCAAAGCCAATAAAAGTCCAGTGTTTTACTTTTAGGAGTTCTCTTCCTTCCCCATAAACGTAAGAATCATTGGGCTTACATGATCCAAAAAGAAAAAACTGAGGAAGGACATGTTCATCATGTGTGCATGATCAAAAGACCCCGTAAATGCTAATTTTTTAACTATTGCATTGGATATACTTTACCATTAGTTCCCCTACAAATACAGCCCCACATATTTCAAATACACTTATCCCATCATTCTTGCCACATCTTGAAGCAGTCCTGGAAGTCATCTTTCATGTCTTTAGTTGAGCTGACATGGCTGCACGGATAGACTTAATCGATTCAAAACATTTCTCTCTCATGCTCATTTTGACTTCGAGAAGAGCCAGAAATCACACAGTCGCAGATCTGGTGACTACGGCGGACGAGACTATGAACTCATGTTTCTCCAAGCCGGTCTATCCACTGGATAGCGCCAAGAGCAGCATTCAGCATGTCTGTGATCACACCTCACAAAAGTCTAGTGGTGACTAGAAGATAACACAGGAAAAGAACACAAGAAAGAAGAACAATGAGATACGTGTATTGAAAAAGAAAGGAAATGTTTTGAGGGGGATTAATGACATGTGTCTTTTACTACATTGTTCAAATCTTTTTTTTTACTGTGTTTAGTACAGGATCTACAAGGTCTCGCTACACAGATCAGACTCATAGTGATCCTCCTGTTTTCAGCTCCCAAGTACTGAGATTAAACTTTTCAAATTTAAACATTTTATAAGTTAAAATTTTAAACATTCACCATATATTTTGATTATACTTTATAATATGCTAAGTCTCCAACTTCTCCGTTTTCCTATTCTATCAAACATCCCTTTGCCAATAAGTTGTACCCCCAGTGGACCTAGATCTTTGGAACTATCCCATTTGGGAATGGAAAATGGGCAAGTTGCTCAGTTCTCACAGACTGAATCCCCAGCTAGCAGGAGAGCATGCAAGCTCAGTTCTCGATTGCCCATTACACACACACTTTGCTATGATTTGGCTCTTCATTGTCTCCAAAGGCTTACTGCTGAGAGCTTGGTTCCCAGCTGATAGCGCCACTGGGAGGTGGCAGAAACACTGAAAGGTGGGAGTCATTGTGAGCTGCCCTTGAAAGAGATACTGGAGCCCCAGTGCCTCTCTCTCCCTCTCTCCTTTTTCCTCCCCTTCCCCCACTCTCTCTCTCTCTCTCTCTCTCTCTCTCTCTCTCTCCTTTTCCTTCTTCCCACTATCCCTCTCTCAGTCTCTCTGCTTCCCAGCTGCCATAAGATGAGCGGCTCTGCCCCATTATGCCCTCTCTCCTGTAATGTTCTGCCTCACCACATGCCAAGAAAGCAGTTCTCATGGACTGAAACCTCTAACACAATGATCCAAAATAAACCTTTCTTCTTTGAAATTGTTCTCAGGTATTTTGTCATAGCCACAGACAGGTGACTAACACATGCATAGAGGTACATAGTTTTGCATTCTATTTCTTTTTTTTATGTATTTGATACAGGGTCTCACTACACTGGAGTGAGACTACACAGCTCGGACTCATAGTGCTCCTCCTGTCTCAGCCTCCTGAGAGCTGGAACTGCAGGCATGCACCACCATGCCTGGACTCAGTGGTCATCTCAGTGTGCCCAAGGGCAGGGCCAGCATGGCATATGGTGCCAGGGATTGAACTCCAGGTCCCTGTGTGCATCCTATGTCTAACTGCACCAACAGGCTCTTTGGAACTCAAGACTTGACCACAGTCCACTGTGAGAATTATGACAGGAAATGGCATCACATCACCAAAAATAAAATTAAATGATTTTGTTATTTGAGCTTTGATTTATAGATTATATAACAGTAAAATACTGAAGAAGAGAAGAGGAAGAAGACACTTGCAAACATGTGAAGTGGCTTTGTTTAAACACAAAAATACATGGAAAAGAGTAGAAATTGCTCGTGCAGAGGGAAGAAATCCTCCAAAGGAATCCAAGCTTGAACAGAAGCTGTAGATGTGGGTTTACACAGAGAGACTGGAGCCATCTGGTGGAGAATACGAAAGCAGCCAAGAATGAGAATTATTGAAAATCTGCTAGTGAAATCAAACCTCAGAAGTGGTGACTGGAAGATACTCTTTGTTTTTACATATGATAAAACTGAGACTCAACAAAGCTTAGAGTGAGATGATCTCATTATTAATTGGTTACCTTCAGTGTTATTTAAATCCAACATCACAAAATGTGGAGAACTGATTTTGAAGAGCTTCAGTTGAGGTTTATTTCACTCATAAACTTTTAGCTTTTCTCACTCCCCACACTCAAATATCTATAAAGGACCAGGTACAAGATCTTACCTTGATCCTGGTCATGGCTTGTGTTTAGATGTGTCCCCGCCCCCACCAAAGTCTCATGAAGTCATAGGTGGGGATCTTTTGCAGATGGTTGGATCTAGAGTATGTGATGCTGGGAATGATTCATGGTTCAGTGCTAGGCTCAAGGTCACTAGGATTAAGTGTGTGACTTCTACCTGCCCTAAGTAGCCTGCTAAGATAAAAGGGGCAGGAAGATCTGTGGTATTTCCTTGCTTATTTCTTTTGCTCTCATCTGCCACCATAATTGCTTCTCCATTCTGATGCTCCTCTGCCATGACACTCTGACTTAGAGCCAGACAATGAGGGACTGAAACCTCCACAAATGATGAGCTTAATGAACTGCTCTTCTATTAACTTTTGGTGTCAGGTATTTTGTCTCAACAACCAGAAAAGTCACTAAAACAATTCACTACCCAACCGATGCCTGGGAGACAAAACTGAGTTCCCAGCTATTTGTCACTGCCCAATAGGAAATCTAAGCGTAAGGATCTCTCCTAAAGTAAAGGCAAAAATGGCATTTGTGGTCAAGTTTAATGTTTCAACTAAATTTCTCTCCAGCCAAAGATTAGATGAGACTATCCTAGTTCAATTGCAAAAGAATTACAAAACATTACCTTATTCTGATCTGGTTTAGGAAGAGATGCCTTTGGACCTGAAACCAGCAAAATGGATTTGTGGGTGGCATGATTTGTGCACATATGAGCCCAGCTTCGTTCGTATGCATAAAGAGAATCCAGGCTGTTGTGTAGACAAAAGTAAGAATGACCATTTATCTTGGTAAAGATATCCCCATGAAAACAAGTCTCACAAGTACATAGGATAACTAAAAGAAAAACAGACAGAAAGAAATGAAAGCACACAATTTGCAGCTCTGACCTATGAGAGCACTGTCTCGGCACGGGGGGATGGAGCTGGGAGGGGGGACGCCACTGTAGCAGCTGCAGAGACTGCCTCCTGACTGCACACAGCTTCTTCACAAAATAATCAATGGCATTTGTGCTCAAGTTTATCCTCAGTACTGGGTTTATGGCAGTGTTTGGGATTCAACGGAATGGGTGCATTTTCTCAAAGATGTTACCAAGGTTTTCAAAGCTATGGTTGGTAAAAAATGTATCAGATGAAGAGACACTTCAACAATTGAATCCACTGAGTTCATCGCATCAAGAACCTATCATGAAATGATTCATAAGTAGGAAAGATGAAACCAAACAAGTTCTGTTAGGAGAAATAGTTAATATTTCCTCTGCACAGCTACAAGATTTTGACTGGCAGCTAAAGCTTGCACTTTCTAGTGACAAGATTGCTACTTTACAAATGCCACTTGTAAGCTTTTATCTAGATGTAAAAGAAAATGGTAAGGTGAAGTGATATTCTGATGAAATGAATGAGGAAGAGCTGCAGAATCTCATAAATTCCTTGAAAGCAGCTAATAAGGTGGTCCTGCAGTTGAAATAATTGGAATTGATGAATACCAACATTATCAGATTTCCCTGCTACAATTGATATGGCGGAATGAACATGGGTTCCGAAACCCTGCAGCATACTGTTTGCTACAACAAGCTGAAAAAGGAAGAGTATTGACATTAGAAAGATAAAAATCTTGTGTCTCTGAAGAACAGGAAATTACATGATTGAAAAGAAATACATAAGATGGAAGTAAAAAAATCATAACAGTAGTTTCTATTTTCATAATGACTGTCTGGTATCCTTTACCAATTTTGAGAAATCTTTGTTAATAGTTTTATTAAAGCTAAAAATAGTTTCTGAGGTAATGCAAACATACAAAGCACAAATGTAATGAAATATGTGAATAGCAAGGACATATATTATGGGTATATAATATTCATGAAATTTAAATAAGTTTGTAAGAGTATATGTAAATTACATATGTCACTCAAGAGATTCCATATCTTTTTCATTTCAAAGAAAATTTGTCAAATTTGTTAAGAAATTGTGAGACATGAACAAGAAAAAACATAAATATCTGAATAATTCTGAGTACATGACTTGTAGAAATTAAAATATAGAACACAGAAAAGGTGAAAATAATGTTATTACTTCCATATTTCTGTATCTGATTAGGAGACTGCTCTGATAAAAAGAATACATTGTTATAAATGTCAGGTAATACTCCACAGGTCTGGTTAGAAGTTTTTGGTTATAAATTTTTAATATTTAATTTAACACTTTTGGATGTTAACACTATTAGATGTTTGTCTTTATTGGATCCCAGCTAATTTTAAAAACAAGCATTCTGTACAAATAAAAGCATTACATTTTATTTTTATGTGTTGTTTTTAAATGACTTCCTGCATAGCAGCAGTTAATTCATTATACCTAGTCAATGATATATAATTAATTAGTGCACCTATTTGCAACCTTTTTTTTTTCTTTTTCTTTTTTTTTATTTATTTATTTTCTTTTATTGAAGAAAAATAGCAATGAGACCGTTTCAAATCAAATTAGCAGGACAGATTCGATAATTAATACATTGCAAATTGTTTTCATAATGGTTTGGTATCATACAAGGTGCATACATAATATTATACCTACAGACACTAGTGTAGCTATATGCTTATCTTATTTTTATAGCTGAATTATATCACAGTTTCAACAATTAATGCTTTCTACCTTGTTATCTTCCTAGTGGTTGTCCATAGTTCTAGAAGCCGACATAATATCCTGTCCAACCACTATTAGTGTAAATCTTGCTTCTCACAGAATTATGCAGAAGCGCTGCATATTCATCCTAACTACTGTTTATACAAACACATCATGGTTCTTCCTTTGTATCCCCCTTTTTTTTGTCTCGATGGGCATTCCATTGTCATTAAACCATTACAGGTGCCTGAACTCAATCCAACACAGTCCAGCAGTCCACAATAATAGTGACTTATCTGAAGAAGTTGTTGACTATAGCCATTTACAACTCAGCTTATTATTATGGCTCCACTTTTACACCTCATTTTTATACTTTTCAGCTGGATGGTTAAGACCAAGATAGAGCAAGACCTATATAACAAAAAATGTAGCTTTTGTATCTGATGAGGTCAGACAAGTCCCATCAGGGTTTATCCTGTACCTTACTCTCTAGATTCTTTGTCTGCGTCAGCCATTGTTTAGCCACTTTGCTCTCTGTGAAAGCCTGAGAGAAAGTTTTCTCTCCATGTGACTCTCTCTAGGAACACTATAGATTATTTTCTTTTTTGCAGAACCAGGGATTGAACTCAGGCCCTTGCGCTTACCAGGGAAGCATTTATTCCACTGAGGTATCTCCCTGGTCCATAAAATTTTTTTGTTTTGGGGTTTTTTTTAGCAGAGCCGGGGATTGAACTCAGGCCCTTGTGCTTGTCAGGAAGTGCTTATTCCATTGAGCCATCTCCCCAGCCCCCTATTTGAAAGCTTTATGTCTCCTGAAAGCATCATATAATTCCTAGTGATGTCCAGAGCAGTTACTACTACTCTTTTCACATAGGTGAAGTTAGGCTTAGAGAGTTTTAATATACGAGTGTAATCTAAAAATGCTACTTGAAATGAGTCTTTACACTGAGACCATGAAATGTTTGTTATAGATCAATGATTAGAAAAGCTTTGGTCAGAGTTCATCATTATGGTGTATTACTTTCTTCATTGAGAAAATTCGTTTATGAAAACTATTAGCAGAAGTAAACACTGTGCTTAAAAAGAAAAAAGAAATCACTAAGTCTCCTCTAAGCAAAAAAGGAACTTGCTCAAGGATATTAGGCAGCTCATGCAAATGCTACAAGGACCAGAAATCCCATCATTGCAGCTACATAGCCAAGAACTACACCCAACTATATTGTGTAGGCCTCTACTGAACTACCTTTGCCCACACTGTTGCATCTTATACCCTTTTAAAACTGCACATTAGGGGGCCAGGGAGATAGCTCAGTAGAATAAGCACTTCCCCAGCAAGTGCAAGGCTCGGAGTTCAATCTCTGGTACAGCAAAATAAATAATGAAACTGTACATTAAAAAACTTTCTCCAATGGGCCACTCCTCCATTACCAAACCACCCAGAAAAATTAGCTAACCTATACAGCAGAAACCACCATGCACTTACCAAAACCCGTGACCAGATCACACTTCCCAGATTTCCTCACTGTGGGGCAGCATGTGTATCTGAGTTTTAGGCAATAGAAGGTAAATAGAAGATCAGTCCATCCCTTCTGGGATAAAACTTGCTACAACTAGCCTTGTTTTTCTTCTTTCACTACCTAAGTGGAGAGGACTCTGAGGACTTAGAGGAAGGCAGAGCCATAAGATTTAAAAAAAAAAAAAAAAGTTCTTGAGTTGCCACGTGGAAGGCTGCTCCACAGTAACTCTCCTACCAGATTCTGATATAAGTGGCATATAAATGTCCTTTGTGCTTCTTTGTCAAGAATATGAGACTGAATATGCTACAACTGCTTTCACTCACCTTAAGAATACTACACATTGTTCAATTCACAGTTAAGTCTCAGATCAAGCCATGTAGTTGGCAGAATCTGGGTAGTAGGCTGCAACCTAGCTTCAAGAAATCTGGAATAGGCGTTTCCTGACATCATTCCTATGAAAGCAACATTTTGAATGTGAACAATTCCCAAGATGTAGAAAGAATATAGAGCAGCAGCAAATGAAGAATGATCCCTACATAAAGGAAAAATTAGTTCAAAGAAAATACAGACCAAATGGCAAGTAAAGATATGAAAGCACTGTCCATTTCACTAGTGGTCACAGAAAGACAAAATCACAGTGCCTCCAAACATTAGGCCATTTTATCACCAAAATGACAAGGCTTATAAATTTGGCAGTGGTAATCGTTGTGTACTATAGTTGTAACTTAATAAAAATGTTGAAAAACTAAAAAATAATTTTGGTAGTGATGAAGAGCTATGAGCTCTGACATATCACATGGGTCAAATTTATTCTTTGCAACCATTTTGGAGAACAAAATTGGATACCACACAATAAAATTGAAGATTTATGTTGAGACTTAGCTGTTAAGTCTGCTTCTAGACATCTGTCTTAGCAATCAAGTGTCTCACACCAATAGCTAAAGGTCCAGAAGTGACACATACACTTTTAATTGATTCCAATTAGACACATGGGTCTGTCTTACTTCATGGTTGAAAGAAAGAGTAATTTTCTTTCACACCCAGAAAGGTTAAAAAAAAGACTAGATATCATGAAGTACAAGAAATCTCAACCACACTTTTACAAAGAATTCCAACACCAAAGACTTGTGTGAAAGATTTGTATCAGACCCTCTCACAATCCAGAGAGATTTATTTTCATCAAAAAATTTCAAGGACATTTTTTAAAGCAGAAGCTATAGTCAATCAAAAGGAAATTTGTAGGAGTAAATTTAGAAAGGTAGAAAATAACTTTCAATTATAAGGTTAGAGTAGTTCATCCGTTCCCAAGCTTATAGACTGAGGTGACATCTTGGTGGTGATATCTTGCCATCTATTATAGCTGAGAGACCCAAGGTCTGAGGTAAAATTGCCTCACAGGAATTCTTGGTCAACAGTACTGGCACTTTGTTTACTACCATTCATCTCAGAAAGTATTCTTTATATTCAACATTGAAAGTAGATAACTGTTTTAGATATAGATGTATTTACTCAAACAGAGAGAATTCAGACAGTCAATATGACTGAATCCTCCACACAACCACCTGGACAATTCAGGCAAAGAAAAAAGTTTCCTGCCCTCCAGCTGTATTACAATTCAAATTAAATTTATTTTTCACGTTGTGTTCTCAAACAAACACCTAACTTAATATCCAATAAGGTATAGATATGTGTTAAATGTTTATTAAAGAAAAACAAATGTTTGTTAAAGAACAGTTTAGTGAGTCAATCAGTTTGGATGATCACATGTAACACTGCTATCTTGTCTACAAACTGAAGTCCAGGACAAACATACAGCCAGGAAGTCACCACCAGAGCTAGATGGTTGGATATGTACAAGGAATTTTTGTCCAAAACCCAAGAGGAGGTGGAGGAGGAAGATGGGAAGTGTCCCAGCTGGCACAGTTCTATATACTTACTGCCAAAGGAAGCACAGAGGCAGAAACAGATCTTTGAGCCAACTTAGTGCGTTCAGAGCTTGGGAGACTTCACTTCAACATTCCTCATAACTAACTAAATCACAACATTTATTCTTCCTACATTTCTGTTTTTCTATCTTTAACATGTAAGAAAAAGATACTAAAATCTTGACCAACTCCTCACACATGCAAAAAGGAGCAGATTATTTTCTTGAACTCTGCCGATGTTATTGCTTGATTTGAAAATTAGGGTACAGACCCAGGCAGAAGAAACACCACAAACTCTCATGGCAAGAAGGTGTATGCATATCTCTAGATTTGTATCAAAACACACCTTGATTTTCAGATAGAGCAAGCATTCAAGGACATTGTTCAAAGACTGGAAGGATGACAGTACAGCAAACTGCTAAGGTACTAGCTAGTGACTGCTCTGGGAGAATATACATCTGGAAATAGACATTCTTACAGTGATAGAACTGTGAAAGAGCATCCCACAGTGGAGCTGAACTCAGGTGCCTCCTACTCAAATTTCAAAGAGCCTTCTCAGATGTTTTCTCCATCTTATTCTGCTTTTCTACTTTTAGGTCTCTTTTTCTAGTTTTTAGATTTCACACTGATAGATGTTTTTCTCAGTCAAAAAAATAAAAATCAGATAAAAGGACCAGCCAAATAGCTGAGCAGATTAAAGCACCTGCAGGCAGGTGCATGGGCCAGGGGTTCGATCCCCAGGCCTGCCAGGTCAGCCCTGCCCCCGGGGCATGCTGAGATGGCAATTGATCCTGGGTGTGGGGGCACACACTTTGTAATCTCAGCTCTTGGAAGGCTGTAAACAGGAGGATCACAACAAGTCCAATCTAGTAGTGAGGCCCTGAACACCCTGTACACCCTTACACCCTTCCATAAAATACAAAAAGAGAAAGAGAGAGAGAGAGAGAGAGAGAGAGAGAGAAAGGAAAAGAAAAATCAGATAAAAACAATGCACTATCATTATAGTTAAAATTTATTAAGTGCTTACCATGTACCTATGTACACCATGCTAGGTTTTAATAGCTATCATCTCTTTCTTTTCTACACAATGTATAGAAACAACAGAAATGCTGATTAGAAAATACATTGGTAGTACACACAGCAGATTAAATAAGGCTGGCACAAAATATCATATCAAGAAGGCAGGAACAAAACTAGCAACCAGGAAAAGAAAGATATCTTTAAAAATGCATGAAAAATAAATCCAACAGCACAGGATGAAGTAAAGAATACCACCATAATATTGACTGGAATCAGTGAGAAAGCTAGAAACACCAAAAACATTAAAACCTCTTCACAGAAATAAAGGCAGAAAACTTCACAAACATGAGCAAAGAATTTAACATACAAATAAATGAAGCACACAGAACTCCAAAGAGCCATCACCAAAATAAATCTATATCAAGGTGTGTAATAATCAGGATTACAGAAATTCAGTACAAGAACAAAATATAAAAGGCAGCTAGGGCCAGGGAGATGGCTCAGTGGAAAAAGCACTTCCCTGGCAAAGTGCAAGGGCCTGAGTTCAATCCCCGGTTCCACCAAAAAAGTATAAATAAATAAATAAAACAAATAAAAAATAGAGATAAAGGCACCTAAAGAAAAGAAATAAAACCTATAAAAAAAAAAAAGTCCTCTAAATCACAGCATACTTCTCAACACAAACTTTCAAATCAAGGAGAGCTTAGAGAGAGGTATATTAATCCACAAAAGAAAACAATCTTCAATTCAGATTGATTTACTCCACAAAATAATCTTTCAAATTTGATAGAGAAATGAGAAACTTGCATGACAAATAACTAAAAAAATTTGTGTCCAGCAAACAAACAATAAAAAATGTTCTTACCAAAATATTATAAAGAGATAATGGAGACGACAAACACATGAAAAACAATAGAAAGAAGGCACAAAGCAGGACAATCAATTAAACAGAGGAGAAAGACAGAAAACAACACAAAAAAGAAAAGATGAGTGAAGGTTCTGGGGCAAGAGGAAGAAGCGTGACAATGTACAGATTTGGGCAAAGAAGCCAAAAAAATGAGAAAGATGCCGGGGCTCCAGTTAAGGCAGCAGCTATGGCAGAAGAGATGGAGGTTGTCATTCTTTATAGCTCAGTAATACAACACCATAAAAATACCATATCTTTTTCATCCATTCCTCAGATGACAGCATCTTGGTTGTTTCCAAGATTTTGCTGTCACAAATTGTGCTGCTGTAAACATAGGTACACAAATATCAATATGATATGATGCTTCCAATTCCTCTGGGAAAATTCCCAGTAGGGGGATAGCTGGTTTGAATGGGATTTCCAGGCCTAGATTTTTAAGGATTCTCCACATTGATTTTCACGATGGTTGCACCAGTCTACATTCCCACCAGCAATGGACAAGAGTTCCTTTTTTCCCACAGGCTCTTCAACATTTGTTGTTGGTTGGTTTCTTTATGATTGCCATTCTTTCTAGAGTGAGATGGTTTCTCAGTGTTGTTTTAATTTGCATTTCATGGATGGCTAGTGATGTGGTGCATTTTTTCAAATATTTATTTGCTTCTTTAGTTTCGTCCTCTGAGAAGTGTACATTCATCTCAGATGCCCATTTTGGGATTGAATTTTTAAATTTTGGGGTTCTAATGGTTTTTCCTTCTTTATAAATCATACAGAGCAGACCTTTGTCTGAGTGTTTATTAGTCAAGATTTTTTCGAAATTTGTGAGTTGTCTTTTTTCTTTTTTGGCAACTTCTTTTGACATGCAAAAACTTCTCAATAAGAGAAGGTCACAGTTACTAATTTTTTCAAGTATTACCTGTGTGATTGGATTCTTGTTAATGAGCTTTTTGACTACCCCTATGTCTTTAAGAGTTCCTCCTACTTTCTCTTACAGGAGATTGAGTGTTCTGTTTTAATGTTTAGATCTTTAATCCACTTTGACTTTACCTTAGTGCATGGTGATAGACCTGGGTCAAGTTTTAGTTTGCAGTATGTAGAAAGCCAGTTTTTCCAGCACCATTTGTTACAGAGGCTATCTTTCTTCCAGTAAGCATGTTTGCTCCCTTTGCTGAACACCACCTTCTAATTTATTCCATTGATCCTCAGATCTATTTTGTTGCCAATATCATGTTGATTTTATCACAATACTTTGAGGTATAATTTTAAGTCAGGAATTGTAATGGCTCCTGCCTTGTCTTTGTTGGCCAGGATTGCCTTTGCTATTTTAGGTCTTTTCTGGTTCCAAATAAATTTTAAGAATGATTTCTCTAGGTCGGTGAGGTATGATGGTGGTAGTACTATAGGGATTGCATTAAATCTGTATGACAATTTTGGGAGTATGGCCATCTTCACGATGTTGGTTCTTCTTATCAAGGGGCAGGAAATATTCCATTTTCTGCAATCTTGTATGATCTCTTTTTTCAGAGTACTGTAACTTACCTTGAAAAGATCTTTGACTTCTTTAGTTAGACGAAATACAAGGTTTTTCACTTTGCTCAGTTAGGGGAAAAATAAAGTGGCCTTCTTTATTTTCTTTAATCATTCTTCCTTCAAAGTTGACACTGTCTGATAACAGGATTGCTACCCTTGCTTTTTTCTGACATGCTGGGGCATGTGGTATTTTTTCCATCCTTTGATTTTCAGTCTATGAATTTCTTTATGAGTTAGGTCCATTTCTTGTATACAGCATATTGTATGATTTTGTTTGCAGATGCACTGTGTCAGCGTATTTCTCTTAACTGGTGAATAGAGTCCATTTACATTGATGGTTATAATTGAGGTGTGTTGATTTACTTTTGACACGTTATTTATCTGCCATTGTTTACTCCTTTTTCTCCTGAATTTAATCATTTGCTCTATTTAGTGATTCTTACTGTTCTTGTTTGTGGAGTTTTGGTCATTTTTATCCCTCTCTAAAACATCTTTCAGTACTGTGTGTAGGGTTGGCTTTGTCACCATGAAATTCTTTAGCTGTTCTTTGTCATGGAAGTATTTCACTTCTCCATCAAACTTGAGAGTTTTGCATGGCATAGTAATATGGGCTGCAATTTGTTTTCATAGAGGATTTTAAGTTCCTCTATATCTCTTTGACTCTGCTTCATGTGCTCTATTTCTTTCCCATATTGCTCATTCAAGGAATCCATCATTTTTTAATTGCCTCTATTTTTTTTTTTATCAGTGTCTTTTTTACAAACAGTTACTCTTTTACTGCAGAGTTTTCTTTGGATTGGGTTTCCTTCATATGTTTCTATACTTGATTTTTTACTTCAGATGCTATGAATTCAGAGATTTCTTTTTTTATTTCAGACATTAATTCTTCTCTGAGTTCCTCTATGCCCTTCTGCTGTTGTTTCTGTACTTCTGACACTATTGATTCATACATTACAACTGAGCTAATGTCCTCTACACTTGTACTGGGTAGACTCAAGGCTGAGATTGCATTTTGCTCCTCTTTGTCATTTCGCATAGCACCGACCAATGACCTTTGGTATAGAGCTTTGATAAAGTTATAACCTTAGCATCTACTGAAATAAGAGCACAGGTCTTCTAACTTTGAGTGTATCCAGTTATCCCTTGCTTGGGTCTAGCTGTTGTATTCAGTTCCTTCCTGCTCTAGCCCTTGGAAGTAAACCTGTTGTCCACTCTAGCACAATGGTGAAACTAAGGTGCCCTTCTGTTGTGCCTCTGGCCTGGGCGGTCTCACTCACACGCAGAGCCTGTGCCACTTTTTCTTTACCTATACTTATTCCTTTTATTTCTCCCTCTTGTCTAATAGCTGTACCTCATGATTCCAAAACTATATTGAATATGAGGGGTGATAGAGAACATCCTTGTCTTGTACCAGACCTGAGAGTAAAAGATTTCAGTTTTTCCCCATTTAGAATTATGTTAGCCATTGGGTTTTCATAGATGGCTTTTATCAAATTGAAGTAGAGTCCTTCTATTCCAGTTTTCTGTAGGACTTTGAACATGAAAGAGTATTGGACTTTTTCAAAAGTTTTTTCTGCATCAATTGAGATGATCATGTGGTTTTTAGATTTCAGTCTATTAATATAGTGTATTACATTTATAGATATTTGAATATTGAATCATCCTTGCATCCCTAGAATGAATCCTACCTGGTCATGGTGTATGATCTTCTTGATGATTTGCTGTATTCTATTTGCTAGGATTTTATTCAGGATTTTTGCATCTGTGTTCATGAGGGAGATTGGCCTATAGTTCCCTTTTTTTAGTTCTGTGTTTCCCTGTTTTTGGAATCAGTATAATACTTGCCTTCAGAAATGATTTTGGGAGGACTGCTTCCTTTCCTATTTTGTTGAAGAGTTTGGGGAATGTAGGGATTATGTCTTGTATAAATTTCTTGTAGAATTCATCTGTGAATCCATCAGGACCTGGACTTTTCTTTGTCGGCAGGCTTTTTATTATGTTTTGTATTTTGTCGGCTGTTATTGGGTTATTGAGAGTAGTTGTATCTTCTTTATTCAGTTTTGGTAATTTATACCTTTCGAGGAATCTGTCCATTTCTTCTGTGTCTTCTATTCTGTGAGGGTAAAGATTCTCAAAGTAGTTATTGACAGTCTTCTGAATTTCCACTGGGTCTGTGCTGATTACACCCTTTTCATTCCTTATTGCTTGTATTTGAATTTTTTCTTTCCTTTTTTTTTTTTTTTTTTTTTTTTTTTTTTTTTTTTTTTTTTTTTTTTTTTTTTTTTTTTTTTTTTTTTTTTTTTTTTTTTTTTTTTTTTTTTTTTTTTTTTTTTTTTTTTTTTTTTTGATGAGGTTACCTAGGGGCTTAATGATTTTATTCAGTTGTTCAAAGAACCAGCTTTTTTTCATTGATTCTTTGAACTGTTTTCTTCATCCCAATTGAATTAATTTGTGTTCTACTCTTTATGATTTCTTGACCATCTTTGGGCTTTGGTTTTGGTTTGCTCTTCTTTTTCTGGATGGCTGAGGTGCAACATTAATGTGTTTATTTGTTCCTGTTTTGTTTTCTTAATGTGTGAGCTCATAATACGAATTTCCCTCTGAGAACTACTTTCATCACATCCCATAAATTCTGAGAAGTTATGGTTGAATTTTCATTGAATTGTAGATATTGTTGAATTTCTTGTTTAATTTTATCTATGACCTATTGATTGCTGAGTAGGGTGTTGTTCCATTTCCATGTATTTAGGTGGTTTTTCTGGTTTATTTTGTCATTTATTTCCAGTTTCATTGCACTGTGCTGAGATAATATTCATGGGATAATTTCTGTTTTCTTGCATACAATTAAGCATGACTTATGAATTATTATGTAGTCTATTTTAGAAAATGACCTGTGTGCAGCTGAGAAAAACATATATTCAGCTGTGGTTGGTTGGAACACTCTGTATATGTCCACCAGGTCATTTGTTTCAAGCTCTGGTTCAGTTCTGCTACTTCCTTGCTAATTTTTTGACTGGTTGACCTATCTTTTTGAGATAAAGGGATGTTAAGGTCTCCTGTTAAGATTGTGGTCTTGGATATTAGATTTTTCATGTTCATTAAGATTTGTCTTATGTAGTTGAGTGCTCCTGTGTTTGGTGCATAGATATTTATGAGTGCTACCTCTTCCTCTTGAATTTTTCCTCTAACCATTATATAATGGCCTTCTTTATTTCATTTGATCATTCTTGGTTTGAAGTTGAGACTGTCTGAGAACAGGATTGCTACTCCTGCATTTTTTCTGGAGAGCTAAGGCATATAGTTGTTTTCCATCCTTTGACTTTAAGCCTATGAATGTATTTTGAGTTAAGTGTGTTTCTTGTATATAGCATATTGTTGGGTTTTGTTTCCTAATCTACTGTGCTAGTCTATCTCTTAATTGGTGAATTGAGTCCATTTACATTGATGATTATAATTGAAATGTATTGACTTATGATTGACATGTTATTTACCTGCTGTTGTTTATTCCTTTTTATCTTGTGTTTAATTGTTTGTGCTGTTTAGTGAGTTCCTTCCATTTTCATTCGTGGAGTTCTGGTCAATGTGGTCCCTCTCTAGAATATCTTTCAGTAGCCTGTGTAGGGATGGCTTTGTCATCATGAAATTCTTCAGTTGTTCTTTGTCATGGAAGTATTTCACTTCTCCATCAAACTTTAAAGAGAGTTGTGCAGGTTATAGTAGTCTGGGCTGGAATTTTTTTTCATAGAGGACTTGAAGTACTCTGTTCCTTGCTCTCCTTCCCTTCATAGTTTGTGTAGAGAAGTCGGCTGTAATTCTGATGGGTTTTCCTTTGAATGTGAACTGCTTCTTTTCTCTAGCAGCTTTCAGCATATTATTCTTATGCTGGAGTTCTGAGATCTTGACTATAACATGTTTGAGTGTGTTTATAATTGGGTTGAAGTTATTTGGCATTCTGCATGCTTTGGTTACCTGAATGTCAGATTCATATTTGGGAAGTTTTCTGCTATCCTGCCCACATTCTTTTTTTGTCTGCTCATATTCTTTTTATATCATTTGTATTGATTCCATCTTTCTCATTGATGCCTATTAGTCCCACATTGTTTATCTTGGCATCATCTTGCAGGTGATGGATTATTTTTTTTCCTGCATTCTAGTTGTTTTTAAGAGATCTTTTCTCACCTTTTCACTAGCTGCACCAGCATCTTCAAGGTCTGAAATTCTGTCTTTGCTTTCATTCAAACAGTTTTTTAGACTTGTGATTGAGATTTTATGTTCCTCTATATCTCTTTGACTCTGCCTCATGTGATCTATTTCTTTCCTGTATTGTTCATTCAAGGAATCTGTCATATTTCTAATCTCCTCTATTTTTTTATCAATATCTTCTTTAGAGGTAGCTATTAATTCTTTTACTGCAGGGTTTTTTTTTTCAAATTAGGTTTTCTCTGTATGTGTCCATATTTGATTATTTACTTCAGATGCTATAAATTCAGAGATTTCTTTTTTATTTCAGAAATTATTTCTGCTCTGAGTTCCTCTTTACCTTTCTGCTGTTGTTTCTTTGCTTAAGACACTGTTAATTCATACATTTCAACTAAGCTAGTATTCTCTGCACTTGTTCTGCGTAGGCATTTGGGTTTCCCCCGTAAGTTTCTCTATTAGATTCTTTACTTCAGATGCTATGTATTCAGGAATTTCTTTTTTTATTTCAGGTATTAATTTCGCTCTGAATTCCTCTATACCTTTCTGCTATTGTTTCTTTATTTCTGACACTGGTAATTCATTCATTTCAGCTGATCTAGTTCCTCTGCACTTGTACTGTGTGTGTTCGAGGCCTGAGATTGTATTTTGCTTCTTGTCTTTGTCTTTCATATAACATTGACCTCTGAGTTTTGGCGTAGAGCTTTGGTGCAGTTATAACCATACCACCTAATGAGATTCAGGTGCAGATCTATTAGGTTTGAGTTTATCCTGTTATGCCTGGCCTGGGTCAAGCTATTTTGTTCAGTTCCTTCCTGCTGCAGCCCTTCGAAGTGAACCTATTATACCCTTCTGGAATATATGTGGTGCCCCTCTGTTGTTCCCCTGGCCCAGGGAGCACCAGGGAGTACAGAAGCTCTCCCACACATCACCAGGCCATGCTGGGCTTTATCTGGGCTGAGAGAGTCTCGCAAGTTCTCACTCATGCAGCGGGCTTGGGAACAGGGGATCCGGAGAGTTGCAGGGGTCCCAGGGGCCAGTAAAGAGTCTCGCTCATGCGGGTGCTTGAGTTTTGGTCTGGAGGGGTCCTGCTGGTGGAGCGCGGGGAAGCCAGAAGCTCTCCCACACACTCACTGGGCATGCTGGCCTGGATCAGGGGCCAAGAGAGTTGCCAAAGTTTTCACTCACTGGGCAGGCTTGGGGGTGGCGGCTGCGGAGTGTTGTAGGGGTCCTGGGGACACAGTAGAGAGTCTCACTCACATGGGTGCCTGAGTTTTTCTCTGGAGGGGTCACACCAGTGGTGCAGGGAAGCCAGAAGCTCTCCATACACTCACCAGGCTGTGCTGGGCTGAATCCCATCATTGGTCATTTGAGAAATGCAAAGTAAAACAACACTGAGATTCCACCTCACTTCAGAAAGAATAGTTATCATTAAGACATCAACCAAGCTGGGCGTGGTGGCGCATGTCTGTAATCCCAGCACTCGGGAGGCAGAGGCAGGAGGATTGTTGGTGAGTTCGAGACCAGCCTGAGCTACAAAGTGAGCTTAGGCCAGCCTGAACTGCAGTGAGACCCTGTCTCAAAAAGACAAAAAAAAAAAAAAAAAAAAAAAAAAAAAAAAAAAAAAAAAAAAAAAAAAAAAAAAAAAAAAAAAAAAAAAAAAAAAA
>PVKA01023068.1:0-36086 GCA_004027165.1 Ctenomys sociabilis | reverse complement strand
CTGTGTGTATAGACAGTACAGTTGGGTTAGATAACGCGGTGCTTCTACATAATTCTATGAGAGGCAAGATCAGCACTATTGGTGGTGGGACAGGTTATTATGTCGGCTTTTAGTGCTATGGTCATCCACTAGGTAAATAATTATTGAATCTTTGATATAATTCAGCTACATAAATACCTGTAAATATAATATCATGTATACACCTTGTACAATACCAAAACATTATGAAAACAGTTTGCAATGTATTATTTCATCGACTCTGTATGGTTATGGTGTTTTGAAACTGTCTGATTGACATTTGTATTTCAATAAAATAAAAATAAATGAAAAAAAAAAAATACTGGAATGACAAATAAAAAAAAAAAAAAAAAAAAAGAACATGCAAGATTTACTCTCCCACTAAATTAAAGCAGATAACAGTAGATCTCCAGTTGAACATTAGATCTCTAGAACCCATTCAAATTGCATAACTATAACTTTGTCCACCATGACTACCATGTCTTTATTGTCCTGACATCTAGATTAATAAATTCTTTCTGCCTCATGAGTTTAACATTTTAGAGCATGCAAATGAGATAAGGTAGTGTTTATCCTTCTGTGTCTGGCTTATTTCACTTACTATGTCCCTAACATTTTCAACATTTCTTTTTTTTTTTTTTTTGGTCTTTTTGAGACAGGGTCTCATTATGTAGTTCAGGCTGGCCTTAAGCTCACTTTGTAGCTCAGGCTGGTCTTGAACTCACAACAATCCTCCTGCCTCAACCTCCCAAGTGCTGGGATTACAGGCATGCGCACCACGCCCAGCCTTTTCAACATTTCTTTGCAGAGTCTCATTATTTTCCTTTCTCTCCTTCTGGTCCTCCATTCCCAAAACTTTGCCTCTGTCCAGAGCAAATTAACACATGTCTTTAAACAGTATATTACATTTTTCTCCATGTCAAAATAATTATTCCAAGTTTTTACATTTTATTTATTCATTTACTTATTTATTTTGCTTCCTTGTTTTTAGTACAGGGTCTATAGAGTCTATAGGATACATCAGACTTGTAGTGATTCTCCTGCTTCCAGCCTCCAAAATGCTGGGATTACAGGTGCGCACCACCACACCTGATCTCAATTGCTCTCTCAGTGTGCCCCAGTGGCAGGGCCTGCACAGCACACAGGGATAATCCATGTTTTAGATTTTTATTTTTAATCTCTTATTTATTTGTTTGTTTGGTACAAGGTCTTGCTATATGGCTCTGACTCAAAGTGACCTTCCTGTCTAAACCTCCTGTGCACCACCATGCCCAGTTTCAGTGGCTGGCATGATGTGCCTGGAGTTCTGGGGCCAACACTACCTGTGGTCCCAGGAATCAAACTCTTGTGCTTGCCAGGTAGGCTCTTAAACTGCTGAGCTATCTCCCCAGCTGCGATATTCCATGTTTTAGTCTCAAAAATAAAAGTTCTAATTTTCCCAATAGTGCATTATTCTTACATTATAGATTTAAAAAACACCACATGCAAATTGTAGAACTTGTTATATATTTTTCAGTAGTTTTATTTTTATGTATTTAGTACAGGGTCTACAGGGTTGCACTATATAGATCAGACTCATAGTGATCCTGCTTTTTTCAGCCTCCTAAATGCTAGGATTACAGGCACGTGCCACCATGCCCAGGAATCAATCACCACCTTAGTTTGCCCTGGAGGCAGGGCCAGCACTTACGCTGGTGATCAGTCCCTGACCACTGCCCTCTGATTAGGCGCTGCAGTCCGCTGAGCTATCTGGCTGGCCCTTTTTAATATACATGTGTTTAAATCTACCAGTGTACACTGTATATGTGTGCTTTTATTACCTGTGTTTTATTCATGTTAGATTTTCATTAGAGGATTTTGCAGCTAGTAAATTTAAGAGAACATCATCATTTTGCTACTTCATCAGTTCTATATGCATTCCTTCCATTTCTCATGTGTTTCTCTGTCCTCCAATTATCTTAAGCACTATGTCTTCTAAAAAGCATCTAGTGACTGTTGTTGTTTTATGTCTAATTTATGAGATAGAAAATGTGTAAAACAAAAATTATGCAATCAATTCACTTCATAGAAATTGCAAGAAGTAGAAAATATGGTCAAATAAAGTGTAAGAAATGCCTCTTCAGTTTGATCCATAGTCTTAGCATGTGTGGTGGATTAACTAATTGTCAATTTAGAACACCCAGTTGAACTGAGTCAGCATGGTTCTGGACATGAAACATCCACTTGAAGGTTGTTGTCAAAATGACATAAAAGGACAACAGGACGGTAGAGTACAGGTTGCTGATTTTCCTGGACAAACTGACCATTGCTGGTTTTCCTGAGATGAACTTGACTGGTTGGATTGGAGGAGAAGCTGAGGTCCTTCTCGTCTCCTGGGATGGCTGCTGCTTTCGGTGGAAGAGTTCTGGTCTTTGCCTTGATCACAGCTTCTCGGCCCTAGTTCCTTCTGGATCAGATCCTTTACCCTGCCTGTGCAGACTTTCTAGCTTCCCCCACTGTCCTTTGGGATTACCCTGTGCAGATACCCCATGGAACTTACGTGAGATCTTGCCGTGGGCTCTAGGTCTCCTGCTGGACTCCTAGGATCCAGGCTGAGCCTAGGTTCTTTTGGTCTATTGCATGCACACACATCTCTTCCACTCTTCTGCATTTGACTTTTTTGAATAATATTTTAAAGTAACCCTATAAATTTTATGTCCTGGATTCACTGTCTTCATTTGCAAACCCTGGGTACCCCACCTTGTACATGATTATGGTTGTTCTCAGTTTTCTCACATTTTTATAAATTGAAATTGTGTAGAGGACAACTATTTGTCAGGTGTATCATTTTATCTGGCACTTTAGAGAATATCTACACCTATCGTTTGTGTTGAGATTGTAATTTTTCCTCTTAGGTGTTTCTTTTTCTTTTTTTTTTTTTACTACAACCTGATATTATAGGTTATTGAGCCCAGAATCTTTGCACAAAGATGCATCTTATCTTGATTTTATTTTATATTGTGAAACAAGGTCTCACTAAGTTACACAGCTTGGGATTAACTCTGCCTGCCTGATCCTATCTCATTCTCATAACATGCTCTGTTTATTAATCTGTGCCAGAATAATGAGCTCAAAATTACATACTTTTCAAATTAAAATAGAAAGCAGTAAGCTCAAAATTAATTTTAAATTAATTTTCTAAGAGAAATCACAATGGTATATTGATCTGTATATAATTCCTCACAAATCTGTATATCCCACCTAATTTGTACGACTAAAAGATTCAGGAGACATATTTATTTATATTTATATTTATTTATATTTATATTCATGCAAAAAGTTTAGATTTTACATGAAATAAGAACAGTAATTGTATTTTTGATACCCTAACTTGATTGATCAGTGAATGTTTGATTTTATTAAGAAATAAGTGATTTCATCTTGTGCCTAAAGCCATGATACCATACATGGTATATTTTATCTTTGTCCAGATCATGAGTCTTTTATTTCACTTTGTTTTCCTCCACTAACATTTAATATTTTATGGTTATAGTGAAGAATGTATCTTTCATTATTGTTATTAAGCTAATAATGATGTAAACTATGTCACACAGTACTTTTTTCATTAACTTCATACATTCTCTATTTCTTCTAATTTTATAATTTGATTGGTTTTACCTTAAATGTTTGCTGTCATACTGAGACTTACCTGTATTAGGCTTTTCTGAGCTATCAGTGCTACTTTTTTCCCCTAAAACTTCTTCTAAATATTTCCAAGAAGGATTTGTACAAACCCTGTATATAATTATTATAATTGACTTTGCACCTCCATAGTATCTATTTTTAAATGTTATTCAATTTTTGGTGAGTTCTTTCTGAGAAGCCAACTCTGCTGCTCCTTCAGGGGAAGGAGTATACACACGGCCTGATGTGGGTGAGAATTCGTAGATGACCATGGTGGCACGAGCCAGTCTTAGAATTTTTGCAAAACAGTGTAGGTGGGAATAGCATTCTTCCCTGCTCCAGGTGAACCAGATATTACCAGCTAATTGGACTTCCATAGAAAGAGCCAATCAGAGAGTGTGGCTGGCAAATCTAGAAGCATGGGACCAACAGGAAGCAGAGGAAGGGCAGGCCCAAGAAGGGAAGGGCATTACCACTGCCATTCGAATAAATGCATCTGCAAGGAAGGTTTCACCTGGATGGATAAATTGTGAGGGCGCAGCTGTTATCTCTTGTTTAAACCTTATAAGTTAAGCTTTGTGTTTTATTGATGGAAAGTGCAGTAATACATACTGTACACGTCTTTATTGCATCCTTACAAGTTACAAATTGCCTGGAAATATCCAATATGCTCTTCTTCAAATTGAATGGTGGTATTTCCTAACTTGCTACATTTGCATTTGTTAATGGCATAACATATGCCAGAGTGTACTTATTCACAGTAGATTAGCTGCAATGATTTTCAGCTCCTCTTTTAACTTACAGGCTTGCTTTCCTTCCTTCTTTTTCACTCTGCTTTCCTCAGTCCTCCACCCTTTACCCTTGGGTTGTAATCCCAGATCAACCTTGACAGTTTTCTATAAAATAGTAGAGCTCAGAAATTAAATCACCTTATATTTAGTTTTGTGGATAACATAAATTGTATTAATATTTAAGTTAATGAGAAAATAGAATTTTAGTAGTCCTCAATCACACAAATATTGTGGTCAGTATAATAATAGTTCTTGAAAGATAATAGCATAGAATAATGCCCCATACATGTTTTATAAATATGAAATGACTAATACAGTTAACACAACTCTGGTTTTATATTACTTAGTGTTGCAATAACAGAATACCAGAGACTGAGTCAGTTATTAATGGCCTAAAATTATTTTCCCACAGTTACACGAACAGTGAAGCCTGAGATCAAGTGCTAGCGTGTGTAGTTGTCTGACGTCTCTACTCCTGAGATGGTGCTCTCAGGACTGCATCCTCTAGAAGTGAGAAACAATGTTTCTTTATATGGCAAAGAGCAGAAGAGTGGAGGGACATCCTCTGTAGCAAAACCCTTTTATACTGGCATTAATATATTTATGAAACACTGCCATCGACAGTTAAACTCTGCCCTAACACCACCCTCTCAATACTCTTGTTTATGGAGTAAGTTTGCAGCACATGGATTTAGAGGAACCTATTCAGACAGAAACAACTTACATAGTCTCATTTATAATCTATGTAGAACTTTAAAAGTAATATAAAATAAAATAAATACACAGTACATTCTTTGTTTGGAACATATAAGATAAATATATGTATACATATTTACAACAGTCATTTTCTCATTAACTTAAATATTGAAACCATTTATCTCATTAACCTGAAAACTAAAACAATTCTTGCTCTCGTTAACTTTAGTTATCCTTGAAGTATCTTTTATACTCATTTTTAGTAGCAAAATAAAATGTCCCTTGCTAGCCTTTATATTGAAACTCAATCTCATACATAATATAAAATACTAGGATTATTAGTGTAGTAATAACTTATATAATCGTGTTGACTGTTTTTATTTATTCTTTGATTTACTGCTTCCTTGTTTAGTATTTTCCTGGGCTCTGTGCAAGTTGCTTAATAATTTATACACAGATTTTGTATGTAAGGGCAGTAACAATTTGTATATATTACAAAATCTTCCATTCCTGACTTTTGCCTTCTTAATTTATTTGATTATACTATGACAAGTAGATGTTTTTAAACATTTTAATTTGTTGGACTACAGTCTTTTCTCAGTTCAGTTTTTGGTGTTACATTAGGAAAGCTTGTAAGCTTGCATATGGTTTCAGTTTTTTATGTTTAGATTTTTAATCTGATTGGAATTTGTTTTCTGTAAAAGTTGTGAAATGAAGATATATCTTCTCTGTCATTTCCTCTCAAGTGTGTAGTTGGATTTCATCGCCCTATTTATTGAATAATTCATGCTTTCCTCATTTGTGCAATGCCACGTTGGTAATTCATGAGTTTTGATAAATGTAGCTGCACTTCACTAAAGACTTAATGGAATTCTTTTGCTTTATGTGCAAGCTGAGTTTCAGTGCAGATTTTATTACTTTAAATTTGATAAGACAATTTTCTCCTTAACACATATAATCTTAATAAGCATTTGAAATTCTACTCACACCACTAAAGGAGTATAACATATATTTATATAATATAATTTCTCTTTCATAATTTTATGTAGAATGTTCTATGGTCAGATCCCTAGAATCTGCTACTGATTGCCAAGGTTCCTTTAAGCAAGAAGATTCTTTTGGTGAATTTTTTCTTAGCTAATATCTAATATTCCTAAAGAAAGATGAATTTCTCTTTTGCAATCCATATGGTCAGCCACTAGAGGAAGTAAGTGCTTTCCGTTGTTGGGCAGTAACGTAGAGACTGGTTTATGAGACACAAGTCAGGTAAGACTGATTTCTGCTTAGTCTAATATCCAGAAGCTCTGGAAAATGATTATGAATTTATAATTTGGCAAACTCTAGTGTATATTTATGAATTTTAAATAAATTTGACTAAAAGCAGTTACTAGAAAGTTCCTCACAGAATTAAAATGAACAAAAATCCTGTCATACCAATCAACACATCTGATTCCAAGTATTTAATTCATAAAAATCCAAAATCCTTCCTTTTCTTATTAAAAGCATTATAACACATTTCATGAAGAGTTAATGAAAAGCAAAATTTCTGTCTTCAGAAAAATGACAAAAATATATTGAGAAGAAATGAAATATTAAGTGGTCTTAACTGCAAAAATTGCTATGTACAAATGACCATTCTTGGGGCTCTCAAACAAGCATCTTAGTACTTGAAGATTGTTCTGTTCCAAACAACAAAACTGAAGAAGTATGTGCTTCATTTTCTACTTTTTTATAGGATAAGAAACCCAATCCAATTTAAAATGTAACAACAAATATGTGATTGTATTTATTTAATAAATACTTATTTAGCTCCCCTTACCATTTCCCATATGCTGACGATTATGTTAAGTATTTAGCACGCGGTCTAGCAGCACACAGGGCCTTCTCCATCAGCACTCATTAATCACGTGATGTGCTATACCGGCCACCTTACCTGGTCCCTCTCCCTAGCCACTAGGCATCGGGCAGGTGACTCCTTTTGTCTGGCACACTTTCTAATGCTCTACTCTGAGAACTCTAACTTATCCCCTGGGTGGCAGTATCAATACATCATCTGAGAAGATATTTTTTTAACTTTTTTACAAAAAGATTTGATTTATTTAAGTACAGGATCTCACTAAGCATCTCAGATTCATAGTGATTCTCCCATCTCAGTCTCTCCAGTACTGGGATTACAGGTGTGTGCAAAGCCCAGATAGAGTGGCTGGCACAGTGCACCCAGTGTTTGGGGGCTGGCAAGGCATGCAGTACCAGGGATCGAACTCAGGTCTTTATGCCTGCCAGGCAGGTGCTTATGTTGCTGACTACCTCCCCAGCCATGAGATTCCTTCAATTAAACAATCATAGTTAAAGAGTGTCTGCTAGGACATTTCTTCAATTCTGAACTGTTCCTGATTATGTTATGATCACCTACACAATCATCTACATTCACTGGAGTGTAAATTTCCTAACGTTTCTATTCATTCATAATTTATTTATTGTGCACATATAGGCCCCAGATAACAGCCTCCTAGCAAGGAAAGCCACACCAAAGCCATAAACAATTGAAACAAATACACTTACTTCATCTAATAGTGCATGAAGTCCACCATGGTGTCATGGTCAGCAGCTTGCAGAGCTGTTAATAGTAAGCACCTCTTGGGCCATAATCCAAGCTTTGGTTCTGACTCTTGGATGAGGTACGGAGACACACCAGTCTTCAATAGTAAAGAGACAGTGTGTTTGGAGACTGTAAGGGGAAGACTGTGTTTGCTGTATTCATCACTATTAGAGTGTCTGCCATAAAGAAGGTGCTTGTTAATTATACACTGAGTAATTGACTGAGTGGTTGACAGCATCAAGTTGTTTGCATAATTTACACACCACAAGAAAGTAGAATAGATTCTACAGAAGCACAGAAAAGCCCACATGTGATATATTATTGAGACCAGAAAATATCCACAGAAGTAAATGATATGTACAATAATGCACAAGATTAGGAAGGAAAAAAATCACAGAAGAATATTTGCAAGAGAAGATAGGACAGCTAAGGCCCAGAAGTTAAAATGCATGAAGTGTTCAGCAAGTACCGAGTATGTGTGCTGCTGGGTGTTAGGTACACAGGAAAATATTACAGTGCCTAAACACCTCCCAGCCTCTCTATTATATGACAATGAGCCACTGAAATCAACAAATAAACATTTACAATTTTGGGGAGAATAGATTGTGTGTTTGAAAACCATAAGGGAAAGAGTAAAGGTAAAGGGTCATAAATTATATCAAGGGACTATGATGACAAGGAGAGTACTATGAGCCCATGTGTGAAACAGAACCTACCAGATATGATTGTTGTTGCGGGAGCTGTTATCAAATATAATTTATGTCAATATTTTCATAAGGTACTAATAATTGCTGAGGTTCTTTGAAAAACTCAATCAGCACTGAAAAATTTTAAAATATCAGTGGCTAGACCTTTTGAATGATTCATTAGATATTTTATGGTAGTTTTTACCTACACTAGTAGTAGTGTATTAAGTTTTATTACAAAGTTTTATTAAAAATTGATCCAGAAGTAAACTGAATTGTTTTCAACAAAAATTTCTCAATATTTACATTATTAATTTTGTGGGCATTGCTGATTAAGTAAAACCAGTATATTTTGATGGCTTCTGTTATTGGAATATCTTCATGAAAGACCTGTACCTGACTTATAAAAATCAGAGATAAATGTGGACCTTCAGGAAGGCCTCTTCTTTAAAACTTCTTTTAAATTTTGCCTTGGATAACTACATACATGCCCTGACAAACAGTTCTGCGGAATGAAAGATAGGATCTTTCCAATGCTATTTTATTTCTTGTTTATCTGGATGGACAGACAATACAAGTAATGTTCTGTGATCCAAAATGTCATTATGTTGAATGCTGCATTCTACTCTGTTTCGGAGACAGAATTTAGTTTCTTCAGAAGAAATAACAAGTTTAATGCGAAGCAAAATGAAAGTCAAAATGTAACCCCCACCTCTGGCAGCTTTCAAAAATGTGTTGATGTGTCTTCCTTGAAAGTGCTGAGTGCAAATGAGTGACACACCACTTCAAGCCTGAGTCAAAGAGGAAAATGCACGAATGACTGTTACAGACATTCCATGAGGTTTCGAAAATGGAAAACCTTGTGTGCAATTATTTGGTCTAGTCTCTGTCTCCATTATGAAGAAAACACTTTGAAAATATTTTCATCCAATTTCAAAAGAAGAAAATTGTAGCCAGCAACATAAGCATCTGCCTGGCAGGCACAAGGACCTGAGTTCGATTCCTGGTACTGCATGCCTTGCCAGCCCCCAAACACTGAGTGCACTGTGCCAGCCACCCTATCTGGGCTTGGTAGCACACACCTATAATCCCAGTACTGGAGAGGCTGAGACGGGAGAATTACTATGAATCTGAGATGCTTAGTGAGACCCTGTACTTAAATAAATCAAATATTTTTTTAAAAAGGTAAAAAAAAATATCTTCTCAGAAGACATATTGATACTGCCACCCAGGGGATAAGTTAGAGTTCTCAGAGTAGAGCATTAGAAAGTGTGCCAGACAAAAGGAGTCACCTGCCCGATGCCTAGTGGCTAGGGAGAGGGACCAGGTAAGGTGGCCGGTATAGCACATCACGTGATTAACGAGTGCTGATGGAGAAGCGCCCTGTGTGCTGCTAGACCGCATGCTAAATATGTAACATAATCGTCAGCATATGGGAAATGGTAAGGGGAGCTAAATAAGTATTTATTAAATAAATACGATGACATCGATCTGTGCTCAGTATTCTTGCATCCATTCCCTTCCTTTTTCTTAACGTGTTGGAATACATGTATGATGATAGAGATGCCACTTTAATAATCCCAAGTTTCTAATTCTATGTTTTTCAGAGAATGGAGCCAAAATAATATATAAGAAAATGTGTTTAAGTAAAAATTTTATTTTTTTCTCAAGTAGTGTGTAAAATAAAAATGTTCCACTCTAGTTGTTTACATTTATATACTTTATCTTCAAATACTACTTCACTTTCCAATGGATTCTGTCAATGTTAAAATCTATAAATTTAGTGAAGATTGATTTAGACTGATTATTAGACAATAATATAAATAATAATTTATAAAAATTTGTTAAGGGAATTAAAAAAGTTTTCTACTATCATTAAAAATAATTTTTGGTCACAGAATGATTTCGGTGTTCACACAATTTAGAACGTGTCTCTGGACTGTGAGTTTTCACCTTTGCTGCATACATAGCTTCAGATAAGCAAGTGAAGTTCTCCCTAAGTTCTTGGTCTTATGTTAAATACGACTAGAAATCACCATTACAGCACTGGATTGTTGTCCATATTCACTTTAATTCAGTGTAGGTCACTTTCCCAGATCTCAGACAAAATTTCCAACTACCAAACAGGGGAAGGGACATCCATTTGGCTCACAGGTTTTCAAAGATTTACGCTATCATTTGTTGGGTGGAGGTGCACATGGCTCTGCAGAAGGGTGCAGTAGGGGAATGCTCATGCCATGTCAGCCAGAGAGCAAAGAGAAAGGAGGAACAGGCAAAGGGGTCCACCACTTCCAACTTGGGCCTACTCCCTGTCATGAGACTCTGGAGGGATATGTTAGATCTACATAATAAAAGTATCTGTAAATCACTTTTCCTCTTGTACACTGCATCAGAGCTTCCAGGTTTCATCTTCTTCATGTGCTTTTGCTGTTCTGAGGTCACAGATGCTGCAAGCTGTATCCTCAGCTTCACAGACACACAGGCCACAAAGAGCTCAAAAATTGCTGCAACGTAATTAGTGGACCATGAGTTTTCACATTTGCTGCCTATATGACTGCAGGGTGAAGTTTTCATAAGACAGAACAGACCTAAAAATAAATTTTTTGCTTGCCTTCAGCAAATAATCAGAGGATGATGATTCTTGGAGAATGAGACTCCAATGTGCCAAATCCTCTGTGGTAGCCAAATAGAAAGAGCTCTTATGCCCTTGACCTACTTCCAATCCTCTTTCAACCCTTTTCCTGGGTATGTCTTTCTGTAATGAAGTGTTAGAACATATGAGTTGCTGGAACATATATTTTTTTGCAGGTCCCATGCTGAGTATATGAATTAGCTTCTGTTGCTCAAATACCACTTTATAAAAAAGACTCACGGTCCATATTATCAAAAATCACTTCATTCTGATCATTTTCCCCAGGTGTCATCTCCTTTCCCCCGTTGACACATTACCTATTTCTGTTTTCATTATTGCTTGTCTTCTCCCACTACCATATACTGGACATTTGTAGACTCTCTCCTTCACCATATATCCCCAACAGCTCAAATATATTTTTCCTGACCAGAATATGTTAGTTTTTATTCAGAGGCTTGCACAACCTAGGAAGAATGCTCTGTTTGAAATCCTAACCCTCCCTTCAGTCTCTTGCACATACCCTCCTTTGCCATTTTTATTTTTCCACAGTACTTATCATTTTCTAAGCTGCTACATAATTTACTTTCTTCTTGGTTTTTAGTTTATTGTGGTTAACCCTCACTATCATGCAAACTTGTTCAAATGAAAGTTGCTTCATCCAGTGCTTTAGCATTGCTTGCTCACAGGCATCCACCTCAGGTCTCTGCACAGCGCTTTACACACAGTGAACCTTGGATTCAATGAATGAAGAGTGCTCCACAAGACAGCTTTGAAGAGTGCTTTCTGCTCATAGAACCTCCTTAATAAGAGAATATCTAATGTAATTATCTAATTATTATCAAATTATTATCTAATTATCTTCTGTATTTTCTACTCAGATTTTTGAATAAGCATTTATTCTTTTCACACTGCACCTATGTATAATTATATAATTTCTCTAGTGACATAAAAATGTTACAGAACTAAAATGCAATCAAGGTTTTTCACATTTTTGAAGAGATTCTAAAATAGTCTAAGTTGGTTTCTTTCTATTACTTTTACATGAAAATTGGAATGAAGATATTTTTTTCTTTTTGGTACTGGAAATTGAACTCAGGACCTTGTGCTTGCCAGGCAAGCACTGTGTCACTGAGCTGTATCCCCAACCCTTGGAGTAATTTTAAAATGGCAATATAAACAATGCTTTCAACTCCCAAGATCTAGAAATTTCCCTCCAAAAATTTTAATTCTATCATGCATAATGGAAATACTGAAAACTCCACTCAAGTATAACTGACCAAGTGTTTGAATCTTTACTTTTCTCAATATCTACTTTTTTTCTTATTTCCTTTTGTCTGCAGAAACAATCTGGACTTGTCATTCGTGTATCTCTATCAATACTCAAATGTTATGATCTTAATTTTGTCATCTGTATGCTTCACTATCTTAAGCAGGGCAAGTGCAGGTTACAGACTGCCTACAGGAAAGAAGGAAGACCTTGTCATGAGTGGGGCACTACACCACCAAACTTCTTCAGATCAAACTTATAAATAGATCTCCTTAGATCAGTTTTCCCCCTCAATTCTCTGAAGAATCACTTGTATTTGAACAGTACTTATCCAAAACACCTTAAATATTCTGGAGTCTGATTGTATATTGCAGAATTAACATAATATTTGTAAAAAAAATGTGAATTGTGAAACTGTGGTCTTGCTACCACAAAAGGCCAATCATGTATCAGGGTTTCATTTAATGTAATACCTATACCACTGATTCAAATCTTTGGATCTCAAAATCAAGGCTCACGATTACATATTATTTTTTAATTGTCCGCTCACATTATAGATGGAGTGATCTTTTCACATTGTTGACATCAAGAAGAATTGTTGAAAAATTTTATTTTTAAGTATAATTTAGAGATATTACTAATTTGTAAATGAATGCAAGTAATAGGGAATTTCATTTTCTTTGTGTCAAGATAAAGTTATCTATTGATAACTAGGAAAGAGAATTTGACTATTTGTTGGCTGAGGAATAGGATAGGACTTTACCTTAGACACTGTTACCTTCTACATTAACTGCAAAAGCAGAGGGAGCACACATTTTTGTGGAAATAATTCAGAAGTTATATTTCACAGATTTATTAACAAAAATGAAGAAGGTAAATTCACAATGTTAAGAATTCTATTTCAAGCCAGGGGGATAGCTCAGTGGCATAAGCAACTGCCTGGCAGGCACCACATTTTGAGTTCAATCCCTGTTACAAGAAAGAAAGCAAAAGAATTCTGTTTTATTTTATTTCATTTACTTTTTCCTAAATTTGAGTGTGAATTGTATTTGTATATACATTAAATCATATACATAACATCAGATAAAAACAATATATTCATAATAATTAAAGGAAATTGTCATTTCATCTGGGAGAAAGTCTTTGGTAGTGTGGGAGATCATAATTACAGAATTAACATAATATTTGTAAAAAAAAGTTTTGTTTCCTAAAAAATGAATAGTTGGTCTTGTCCTGTATCTATGAAACAGAAGCAATATTTTGTTGTAATTTAAGAGAGAGCTTTCTAATAGCGTAGCTGTTCAGAGACGGCATGGACTGCTTTGAGGCCTCAAGTTCTCTCTGCCTGAATGATGAATTTGAAGAATAGAATCAACTATGTATAGAATGTTCAATCCTTGTAGTAAGGATTTATGAGGTGACATTCATATTTTGTTTAAATCATGTTTTCAATAATTATTATCTATTAAAAGAATGATGTCCAAAAGTAATTGGAAAAAAGTAATGATGCTGCCAATGTATTCAGCATTTTATCTTATGGAACATTTTCAGAGAAATAAAAAATAATCCATGCAAAGTACATGGCATATTACCTGAATTATTGAAAGTGGCTGGTGAATGTTGTCTATAACTGTGTTTCTTATTCACTCCTGTCATGTTATTTTCAGTAAGCTAATGTCTACAAGGATAGTGATTTAAGACATTGCAATTTTAAAATGTGTGTGGTGTTTGTATAAAAATGTTATTGTTAAGGTGATTCATGGTTACTCATGTGAATGCCCTTAATACACATGCTCAAATCAGATGTTTCTACTCTATAAATGAATGCCCCACATATTGTTAAATCTATGATGACAAGATATAATTTAGACAAATAAACTATTTTTTTGAAAAAATAAGATGAAGGCAGTACTTTATGTTAACTAGACATGACCACGAAAGGCCTTTCTGTGACTGCTCCTTTCTCTCAGAATTACTCTTTATTACATTTTAGGCCACGTTAGTCACAGTGTCAGCTCCAGCACATATGGCAAGAAGGCTAACACTGTCTGTGAATAGTGGCATTTCCTATGGTAAAGTGGCATCCATGAGCATGTGTGCGCTCTCCCCAGCCACAAGCAGATCAATTCCTATGCTACCCTGGAAGTGACAGGCACAGCCTGGCCTAGCTGACCACTCATTCAGTAGGCAATTTACTCGCTGTCCAAAATGAACGTTCGGATAATTGTCTTGACACTATGAAGTCACTGCTCTTCTATGCATGTTTTATTTAACTATCACAAGGAATGAATACAAGGTCCAAAAGTTGATTGAAAGGTTTATGGAACTCTCTACTCCTTAGAGATTAATTTATATATAATACAGATGGAGTGAACGCTGCATACACCTGTCCTGCATATGATATAGGAGGAATAAAAGGGGGGGCTTGTTCTTCTCAGTTTGCTCTTGCTCCTTTGGTTGTCCTCTGCCACCTTGCACTACTGCCCCTGTGCAATGCCACCCTGCCCTGGAACCAGCTAATTATGAACCAAAACCTCCACAAACTGTGAGCTCAATGAACCTTCCCTTCCTTAATTTTGGGTATTGAGTGATTTGTCTCAGCAGTGTGAGAAATTAACCAACTCACTCAGTGATGCATTTTTTGAATTAATTATTTGTGATGGGGAATGGTATTTAGGGAACGCCTTGAAGCATGTGCATATGCTTGTATAAAATATAATTCTGTAATATGAAATTATACATATAAAATATTGTAAGCAGATATTTGAAAAATAGGTATAAGGAAATTTTACATTAGCTACTGAATAATGATTTAGGAATAGTATATAAGAATATATCTAAGGCTGATAGTAGATGATGAAAATATATTAGATTCAAACATTAATTATATAATATATGGAGAAAAAAGAAGAAGAAAAGATAGATGAAAAGATGAGAGGAAAGAAGGATATGCTTTGTAAGGTGTTGAGGTCTAAAACCACTCATTCAATTCAGGTGTTGAGTTTGTCTATCTGATTTACATGTGAAGAAGTATTGTGGATTAGGAAAAGAGTAAAAATGCTTATAATATCCTTTGGAAATTAACTATATTAGTATATGTTTTGTTTAATACTAGTAAAGTCCTGGATAATTTTTTCTTTTAGTTAAACAAATGTATTTGATCTTAGTCTCTTCCAAGCATTTAGGTAATTCCAACTAAAAATAATTTTCTAATGGTAGCTACTAATGTTTAGAAAAATCTTAATTAATACAATTATTATAAGATAGGCATTAATTACTTCAACTTTATTATCCTGAACAAAGGCGAACTAGTTGTGTTGTGTTTGTTGTGTTCCTGGTGCCTGTAATGCAAGTTGAATTGAGTTGGACATACTTGCCTTAATATTCTTAAGGATGAATGATCAAAGCACAATTTCAGAGAGATGAGATTTCTAAACATAGATGCTCTCCTGACTCAGATCTGAAAAGTATACTCTAATCAACAAAGAATGTCAGGCATTCAAAAATGTCTGGATAAGACAGAGTGCATTTCCACATTAAACTCCAGATGATTTCTCTGTTTCAGGTACAAAGAAAAAAAGTAAGGATCAGTAAGCCTCTACTGTCCTGAAACATTAAACAGTCATATCGTGAGAGCAGAAATATTTGAAAAACTTTATGTCTTAATACATAATGCAGATAGGTGTTTGGCCCCAGGTGCACATTCTATCGGAGAAATGAAAAATGCCTGTAGTATCTTTGCAAGACCAGGCATAATCCTATTTACAAGCATGTTATAGAATCTGCATAGAAAGAAATTTAGTCAAACAGTGAGGTCACACATAGAACACAATTTCTTATTTGAAAGATTCTATATATGGATGAAAAATATATCAACTAAAAGTGCAAGTGGAATTTTTTTATTGTCTTTATTTTTAAGCATGTCAGTGGTAAGGACCTAAGACTCACAAATGATTTTCTTAAAGAGATAAAATTAGTACAACTTCTTTTTTGGTAGTGAACTTTCTGTTTTTCTGATTTTACTGTTATACAGTCTCAGTTATTTTTCTTCGTATGGTCTTACTAATAACAGGAGAGGGAATTTTCTAAAAGTCAAAATTTATACTTGCATTTGGAAAGCCAAGTAGTAGCTCGAGATTGAACAAGCTTTTAAATAACTCACCTAATGATGTGAATTTCATTTTGAAACTGTCTTAGATGCTTTTATTTGCTGGCTGGCTAATTAATAAAATTACAAACATAAGGGCCATCAAGATAGTAGCAGACTAAGCGCCTCCGTAGGCAAGCACAGGGGCCGAGATTCAATCCCCTGCACCGCATGCTGCACCAGCCCCACCCCCAGTTGTGCTGAGCCTGTGATCAAGATCAGACATGGTGATGCACGCCTGTAACCCCAGGGTTAGGGAGGCTGAAAACAGGAGGCTCACTATGAGTCTGAGCTGCATAGTGAGACCCCACCAAATACATTAAAAAAGAAAAAAATTACAAATTCTCATTACATATATTAGAAATACTATGATCTGATGAATGTCATGTAAGAGGAAAAATATAAAAAATATGTTCATGAGAATACATACAGAAATGATTTTTTAAATCATTTTTCAACTTTAGAAATGTTTGCTTCTTCATGACAAAATGTATAATAATGAAATAGAAAATGCTAGAATCCTAGTTTGAGTTTGCTAATCATGTAAACACTGAGAATTGCTATGGTACTTCTCAGATCCTGATAGGTCAGGCTCTGAACATTTGAAATACTGTGAGCTGCATATCATATCTTGCATCTGTACATGCAGAAATCTGTCATCATCTGTGTGGACTAACACTGTCCAGAGAACTTTCTGAGATTACCTAACTTGCTATAGACTAAACTTATGTGGGTAATAAGAGCTGGAAATGTGTTTAGTATGAGTGACAGCTGATCTTTTTATTTTAATTGAAATTTCAATGTACATACATAAGTGTACGTGTATCATATTTTACAGCCCTTTGTAAAAGTGCGCATAGATACAAAAATGTGAAAAAAAATTCCATCTCTACACATCAAAAAGATTATGAAGCAAGAGGTTTGGTAAGAGATTTGGTCATCAGGAACACTGAAGTGGCATTGTGATTTGGAGGCTGAATTTTTATCACGTAGGACAATTTCAGCTATAATGTGGGTCACTGGCAACCATGGTTGGTCTGCAACAAGTATATACTTCAGCATATGACAAGAATGTGTGCTTCATTATTAAAATTCCTGAAAGAATTTAAAATCTATGATGTAATGTGATCAATTAGAGTGAAGAGTGATGGCCCAGACAGGTAAGAGTTTGTAAAGAAGGAATTCTTTCCCAAGAATGTCCAAAAGATGAATGAAGAGCTATTCACAGGGTCTGACTGCTCAGGGCCAAGAGTAAATAGTGAAGTAAAGATATTACACTTAATTTAATTACAGAAATCTGAATATATCCTTTTGTATTAATTAAATGTGAAATTTTTTATGAAAGGCTACAAAAAGTCTGTGTATATAACCAAGTTTTAAAGATGTTCTATGCTTCATCTAGATCACATATGGGTCAAATGTTTTTGGCCATAACAGATTTGTGCTTAATGAGCACATTCTAGTTTTGGCATTTACATACTCACTAAGGTAGCTGACTTCAAAATGCCTATTAGGGGCTGGCCAAATAGTTCAACAGATTAAAGCACCTGTAATGAGGCAAAGGGGCCAGGGGTTCAATCCCCAGGCCTGCAGTGCTGGCCCTGCTGCAGGAGAGTGCTGAGAAGGCAAATGAGACTGCCTGTAAGCTCTTGGGAGGCTGTGAACAGTCAGATCACTGTGAGTCCAATCCAGTAGTGAGACCTTGAACACCCTGTAGACCCTATCTTAAAATCTCCCCCTCCCCCCCAAGAAAAAGCTTATTAGGAAGAGATACTCTGGCCAAGCACAACAAGCCTAGGCTCACAAATGTAAAATGATCTTTGTTTTATTAAAAATAGCTAAGAATTTCTGAATAAGAACTGCATGGGTTCTAGGATCTCAGCAACAATGTTAACCCTATAGTAGCTATTATTTGTTGAACACTAACCTGATAAATTCTTTGTATTCATAATTTTAGTTACCTTTCATAAAAAATGTTTGAGGGTGACCTCTACTATAATTATGTCCATTTCAGAGAGAATTAATTTGCCCTTATTAGCCTGTCCATATATTTACATTATAAATGAACATCTTTGGAGTTCATTTATGCTGTTAATAAAAACATCTTAGAATTTCTAACAGAAGAAATAAAGTCAGTGGAAATCATGTAAAACATTCCAACTGATATTCACTTAAAAGTAATGGCAATTTCAAGTAATTTATCAGGTCTACTGAAGCTTTGTATAAACTGAAAGATAATTAATTATCATAGTCTCAGAGTTGTCTAGTCAGTGTGATTTCCAAATGTAGTTTTCTTTTTTTCCCCCATCCCAAAATTTCAGAAGTATTTGTTTTTCCCATTCAGGATGCCTTAAGGGCAAGTTTGCTAAGGCATGAGGATCTGAGGATGGAATCATAGAATTCCAAGGCTTACTGCATTTTTTAGTTTTCTTCATAGATAACAATCTTAAACTAATCCTGGCAGATTCCTACCTGTGGAAGCAAGAATATGCATTTTCAGCCAGGATGCCTTGGGCAATGAAAGGGTATAGTGTCCAGAATGTTCTACCATTATCCTGCGATAAGAGTTCTATTATACTTGGTTATATATTAATTTTTCTTATAATGTGAATACATCTGATCTCACTTCCCTATTACATTTATAATTCTAACTTTGGATCTGAGTTGTACAATAAAAATCTTATGCAAAAACATACACTTAAGGACAAGGAGATAGCTTATAGGTCTAAGTGTTTGCCAGGCAAGTACAAGGACGTGGGCTTGGACCCCAGTATCAAAGGACCAGTGTTTGAGCCTCAGAACTAGGCTTGGTGCTGCTCAGTGCAATCCCAGTGCTGGAGTATCATTATGAATCTGAGATGTGTAGGGAGACCATGTACAAATGCATAAATATATGTCAAACAAATAAGGGATTTGCAGATGGTAGGAAGATGGTGAGGTCTTCTTAAAGTGTTTTGATTATAGGCTTGATAATGATACTCATGGAGTTAAAATTTAATATTTAATTTCTCAAGAATGTAAGAACTGAAATAATATATTGGTCACCCAGCTAGGCAAAGCAATGACATAACAGAACAGAGTAATTGACAAAGATCAGAAAATCTGGTTTCTATTTTTGTTGCCTGTGATCACTTAAGAAACCTGAGTTTCTTCAAAATTCAAATGCAGCTAGTAATAATACTTCAATAAATCTATAAAACTCAGTGATAATGTTCAACAAAGACATTTATAAATTCAATATCTAAAATTGTAGTCCAAGATTCCTAAAATGGTACAAATTACCAAAACTGAATGCAATAACCCAATAATAGACAACTAAATACAAAAATAATAAAAAGCCTACTGTCAAATAAAAGTCCAGGTCCTGATGGATTCACAGCTGAATTCTATAGGAAATTAATAGAATATATAATCCCTATACGTCTCAAACTCTTGAATGAAATTGAAAAGGAAGCAGTCCTCCCAAAATCATTCCTCAGGGAAAGTATTATACTGATACCAAAGCCAGGGAAAGACACAACTGAAAAAGAGAACTACAGGCCAATCTCCCTCATAAACACAGATGCAAAAATCATCAATAAAATCCTAGTAAATAGAATACAGCAAATCATCAAGAAGATCATACACCATGACCAGGTAGGATTCATCCCAGGGATGCAAGGGTGGTTCAATATGCACAAATCTATAAATGTAATACAATATATCAATAAAGCCAAATCTAAAAACCACTTGATGATCTCAATTGATGAAGAAAAGGCTTCTGACAAAGTCCAACACTCATTCATTTTCAAAGTCCTACAGAAAATTGGAATACATGGCCTCTATTTCAATATGATAAAAGCCATCTATGACAACCCGATGGATAATATAATTCTAAATATAAAATCTGGTACAAGACAAGGATGTCCTCTATCACCCCTCCTACTCAATATAGTTCTGGATAATTAGGTAGAGCTATTAGACAAGAGAGAGAAATAAAGGAATAAGAATATATGATGAAGAAGTTAAATTGTTATTTGCAGATGACTTGGAAGACCTAAAAGGCTCCAACAAGAAGCTACTAGAATTGATACACAAATTCAGTACCATAGTTGAATACAAAGTCATTACCCAAAAGTCAATAGTGTTCCTCCACACAGATAACAAACACACTGAGAGGGAAATTAGAGAAACAATACCTTTTACAATAACACTGTAGAAAATAAAATAACTTGGATTTAATCTAAATAAAGAAGTTGAAGATCTTTCAAAGGAGAATTAAAATACTCTGAAAAAAGAGATCATAGAGGATTTCAGAAAATCAAAAGATATTCACTGCTCCTTGATAGGAACAACCAACATCGTGAAGATGGCCATACTCCCAAAACTACTATACAGATTTCATGCATTCCCTATCAGACTACCACCAGCATACCTCCCAGACCTAGAGAAATCATTCCTAAAATTTATTTGGAACCAGAAAAGACCTAGAATAGGTAAGACAATCCTGGCCAACAAAGAAAGGCAGGAGACATTACAATTCCTGAGTTGAAATTATACTAAAAAGCTACTATGATAAAATGAGAATGGTACCCGCAACAAGAGAGACATGCGGATCAATGGAACTACATCCCGTAAGGATGGCATTTCCAAAAGAACCTCTGCGGGGCTGGGGAGATGGCTCAGTGGAGTAAGCGCTTCCCTGGCAAGCGCAAGGGCCTGAGTTCAATCCTTGGCTCCACCAAAAAAAAAAAAAAAAAAAAAAAAAAAAAAAAAAAAGAACCTCTGCAATATGAGGGAAATTGTTGTAATGATTACAGCTAACTGTGCTCAGTAATTTTATATAGATCTCTCATTAAGCATCAGATGCAAAATAATTAAACATGATTTCATATTTAATATTTATTGTAAAAGCTAAATGAACTTTAAAATACTGAGCAAGACAATGAATATATAACTTATTGAAAATATTTCCAGTTCTGAAAAAAATAAAGAAAATATTTCCAAAAAGAAGGGCTACAAGGACAGCCAATATTTTATCCCTAGACTTTCAAAGTCAGTGAAGACTCAGGACATATGAGAACCTGTACTGTAACATCGTGTGGCTCGATTGTGTCCCAAATTTTCTAATCAAAAAGATTACAGGGCCACAAAATAATTGATGTAGTGTGTGCTTAAGGAGAGTTACATGGAGAGGAAACATTCTCTCAGGCTTTCAGAGAGCAAACTGGTCAACTGATGGCTATGACTCATCAATATGGCTGACACTGACAAAGGATCTACAAACTGCAGTACAGGGTTTCAAGATGAATCCTGAATGGATTTGACTCAACTTATTGGATGCAAAAGTTACATTTCTTATTAGACAGTTCTTGCTTTATCTTGGTTTTAATCATCCAGCAGAAAAGTATAAAAAGGAGGTATAAAAAGTACAGCCATATTAATATGCTAAGCTATGAAAGGCTCAAGTCAACAACTTCTGACATTGCCACTCCTATGGCTAACCCACTACTATTCTGGACTATATTGAATTGTTTTTCTGATTTCATGCATCTACACTATTTAAATGGCAATGTAATACCCATCTCTAATAAAACTAAACAAAAAAGGTATACTCAAAGCCCATTATGTATATACAAAATAGTTAAGATATGTATATATACAGCTACTTTCTCTTAATTCAATGAGAAGAAAGATTTGTACTAATAGTATTTGTACAGAATATCTTGTCTGCATCACCACTAAGAAGACAACAGTATGCAATATATTAACTATTGAAACTGTTCTATTAATTGGTTTTGAAATGGTCTCAATGCTATTTGTTTCTCAATAAAATTAATTAAAAAGTATGTAAAAAATAAAATTGTAGTCCAAATCTCTATTAATATACATTATATGTATAATTAGATAAGATTATTATGTTGAATTTCTTTCAAAATAATTGTTTCATTAGAGTTTCAATTATATCATATTTTCTATAAATTTAAATTGATTTTGTTATTAAAGACACATCAAAGGCTGCATATTGCAGCCTCATAGAAGGCAGGCAGGTGGACTCTGGACAGCACAGTAGACCTGGTATGTCTTGCCCTGTCCCCAACACCATCTCTTTGGCTTATGCTGGGCTTTGGCCTGCCTCCTTCCCCCAGGATCCAAGAGCCTTGTTGAGTCCTACCATGAACCACCCCAACAGACACACAAATACCACTGCAAGAGTCTTGCAGAACTGTGGCATGCTACTCATCATCCTTGAACCTTCCTGAACTGTGGCTGGCCCTGTTCATTGTGGTGGAAGTCACACTGAACTGCACACAACAGAAGCATTGGTGAGCCTATGCCATCCTCCTTTCAGGAAACTTGCTTACCTGTTCCCAGCCCTCTCATCTCTGCTATTCTGGATGAACATTGGAAGGTCCAAAAATATCAAAATGAAGGATAAAAAAATAGTCTCAGACTTTCAGCCCACCCAGAAACAAGTCCAGGAGAAAAGAACATAGAATAACTTGGAAATTGCACATCTGAAATTTCTAAACTGTTAGCAACAGAAGTAAAGAAGCAATTGAATTATGCTATAGAAGAAATCAGACCCGAAAAAATCTCTCATGTTAAAAATAAGTGACAATAAGGGCCGGCCAGAGAGCTCAGCAGATTAAAACAACTACTTAGGCAGACGCAGGGGTCAGAGGTTCTATCGATGGCCTAACATGTCAGCCATGTCCCCAGGTACACTGAGATGGCAACTGAGACTGGGTGTGGTGGTGTGCCCCTGTAATCCCAGTGCTTGGGAAGCTGAAAACAGAAGAATCACTATAAATCCAATCTGTAGATCCTGTAGACCCTGCACTAAATAAAAAAAAAAAAAAATGGCAATAATCATGAAAGAATTGCTTAGTACATCTAAAGAAGAGATAAAAAAAGATAGTAAGGAGAATAGAAAAATGATGCAAACATTGAACAAATAATAAAGAATAGAATTAGAATGTATGAAACAGATTTAAACAGATACCTAGGAAATTAAGGATTCAATTAAAGTACAGAAAAACCTCTTGAATAAAATTAAAATACATTTCAGACCTTAAAGACAGCATTGTTGCTAGTGAAAGTGAAGGGAAAGTTGTCTTAAAAACAACAAGGTACCAGGAAATAACAATTTAGCACCTATAAGATGATGTAAAGAAAAATAACTTAAGACTAATAGATGTTAAAGAAGCAGCAAGAGTCAATGCAAATGACATAAAGACTATTTGTAGAACTTACAGCAGAAAATGTCCCAAGCACTAGAAAAGAATAGAACTCCATAATCAAAATAAACATACACCCAGACACATAATGGTAAAGATTCCACAAATTCAAGCAAAGAACAGAATATTAAAAGATGTTCAAAACAAGAACCAGATCACCTGTAATGGAAAGCCCATCATATCACAGAAGATTTCTAACACAAGCTATAAAATCAAGAAGAGCATATAATAACCTAATAATCTGTCTGAGAGATCAAGAGTCAACATCATGGTAAATGGAGAAAAATTGAAAGCCTTCCCTTGAAAATCAAGAACAAGACAAGTATGTTATCTCTTACCACTCTATTCAATATATTTCTGAAAACAATAGCCAAAGCAATTAGAAAACAGAGACAAATAAAGAGAATAATGATTGGAAAAGAAGGGAAATTATGTTTCTTCTCAGATGACATAATACTCTACATAGAAGATCCCAAAAACTCAACCAAAAAACCAGTAAATTTAATAACTAAAGTCAGTAGCATAGCAGGTTGCAAAGTAAACACTGAAAAGTCAATCACACTTATGTGCACAAACAAGGAACTCAAGAGAGAAATTTGAGAGACAATGGCTTTCACAGTAACAACTTCAAAAAAGGAAATACTTATAATAAATCTCACAAAGTAAGTAAAAGATTTACACAGTGGAAAATTAGAGTATATGGTGAAAAGAGATCAAAGAGGACTACAGAAAATGGAAGGATATTCTTTATCCCTGAATAGGAGGAACCTACACTGTGACAATAGCTGTACTCCCAAAATTGTTATACAGATTCCATCCAATCTCTATTAATATATCATAGATCACAGATCTAAAGAAAACATTCATAAAATTCATCTGGAACTTGAAGTGACTTAGAATGGCAAAATCAGTTCTCAGCAACAAAGGAAAAGGAGAGGGGCATCACAATTCCTGACTTGAAATTATACTACAAGTGAGAAAAAATCAGTATGATACTGACAAAAATACAGACTCGAAGAACAGTGGGATGGATTAGAAGATGCAGATAGAACTAAAAATCATTTACTTTTCTTTTCTTTAACAAAGGGGCCAAACATATTAGTGGTGCTGGAAAATAGGGTTTCCACTTGCCAAAGACTAAAATTAGTACCCAGTCTATCACCATTCACTATATTATGGTCAAAGTGGATCAAAAATTTAAATATTAAGACATAAATACTAAATCTACTAGAGAAGAAAGTAGGCAGACATCTTGAAGACATAAGAGTAGGTAGAGAGTTCATAAACAAAATCAAATTGCATGGGAAATACGTCAAAGAATCTCATATTTTTGAAAAATTTTGGTATGTCAGAAGAAATCACTAACAGAATAAAAGAAATATAAGAATTGGGAAAAAAGTATGGCCGACTGTTTCTCAGACAAATGCCTTCTATGTAGAACATACAGAGAATTAAAATATCAGGCCTTCTGAATTCAAAGACACATTTTCCTCATATGGAGAAATATGAGTGGCAAATAAATATATGAAAAAAATATGTCACTGCATTGGTCATTCAAGAAATGCAAATTTAAACAACACCAATTCAATCTCACTCCAGAAAGAATGGTTATCATCAAGAAGTCAATGAAAGACAAATGCGCAAGGGGCTGTGTAGAAAAAGAACTCTTCTCCACAGTTAGTGGTATTGTATACTGGTACAATCACTATGGAGATCACCATAGAAGTTTCTCAGGAAGTAAGGACTAGAAGTCCCATGCTTCCCAGATATTCCTATCTTTGATATTTTTCCAGAACAACTGAAAATATCATACCGCAGTGGACCCATGTTTATAGCAGTGCTATTTGTCATAGCTAAATCTTGGAAACAACCCAAATGATAACTGGATAAAAATATGTGTTTTTACACAATGAAGTTTTTATTTTTAAATTTTTAATTTATTTAATTTTTAATTCTGTTTTATATTTTAAAAAGGAAAAATTACAAGTGATACAGAATTTCACTTAACAAAATATCAATTTCACAATATATGTTGTAGTGCATAGTATTGTTTTCCAATGTGTTCATATTGCCAGACATATACATGCAAAATTGGAAGAAGAAAGAAAAATACATAATAAATTAAGAAGAAAAAGTGATTAGAGAATTGAAAAAGGAGACAAAACAAATTAAGCATAAACTACTCTTTTTAATATACTAGTGCAATGGAGTTTTACTCAGATATTAAAAAGATAAACTTTTATAGGTAAATGGGTGCAACAAGATACCATACTTGTAATTGAAATAAATCATACCTACAAGTACAAACATCATTTACCTCACTAGTGTAAGGACCTGAAAATGTAAATAAAACCTGAAAGATACAAGAGATGTTGTAAAAGGGGCAGAATATATTCAAAGAAGGGAAAAGCTGGGATGTGAAAAAGAATAGGAGAGGGAGGTGGTAAGGAGAGATCTATTTATGTACGTATGCACGGTGACTTGAATAATTGTTTTGATCATTTCTGCTGGCCTACAGATGGGAACAGCTGATTCTGAATTCTTTTCCTCTCGTTTTTAATTTCTTATAACATTTTATTTTATCTTATTTCATTTTATTTTTTTCCCAATTTTGCATGCTTGTATATGGTAATTTGAACAACTAATTTGAAAACAGCATTATGCATTACAGCAGTCATTGTTGAATTCCTATTACATTGTTTGGTAAAGTTCTGTATTGTTTCTCATGTTTCCCTTTTCTTAACTATTTTGTATTCTCTGTAGATAATATAAAAAAAGATACATCAAAGAATAAAGACTCTTGATTATTTCCCAAAACGATACTGGTTTTACTTAACTTACTGGGCATCCAGACATTCACCTTTTGTAGTGTGTTGTGAGTAAAATTCAATTTGTGGTATTTATTGCAAGGATCATGACAGAATATTTTAGTTTACATTTTTGATAGCAATGCCAGTTGCTTCTTTCTCCTAAGATTCTCCAGAAACCACTTATTACATTGTTCTTTGAAGTAACTTGGATAAATATTCTTTGAGCTCTGTCAACTTTTGTCTATGTTACCTGGATTTTCTGAGTAATATTCTGATTAAGGGTGAGTATTGTCTTAATTCAGACTTTCATTCATAGCCTTACATTAGTCACTTACACCTTAGGAACAAAATATTTTAAATCTCCATGCTTCCAATGTTAATCATCTACAGATACAAAGATAGCACATTTCAATAGAGAATTTATTGTCTTATTTGTAATTTATCTTGTATAAATGAATGTTTTAGGGTGTAGATTAAAACAAGTCAACAGATTATTAAGTAGGATGTATATTATTTACTGGAACTAGTAAGTGTGCAACTATTTCAGGATTAGCAAATTCTCATTTAAAATTCACTTCATTAAAGAAATTCTGATCCTACAAGTAGAAGTGTGCTGCACGTCGTCTGTGCTTCACTGTAGTGATTCATGTCTTATCATCCTTTCTGGAAAATTTGAAAGTTTTGAAACAGGCAGAGTGTTTATCAATTTAGACCTTCAGATAGAATACAGGTTAGCAGATTGCATAGAATTCACACTATTTACCTGGAAATTTGAATTAGATAGTTAAATACCTTGTGCAATTATCCATCTTTAACTTAAAACATAAACTACTAGTAACTTGGATACTAGCCTTATTGTAAATATAGAAATAATTTAGCAACTTAATATACGTTACTGTTAGGAAATATGATTCTTCCTATTCCTTTTATATAATTAATGGAATACAATGGGTCTTATTTTGTGCTATCATAATTACAGATTCAAGGCACTAAATTAAATGAAGAATATAAATTATTTTCCTCTAGTTAATCACTTAAGCTTTCTTTATTAAATCAAGTTACACTGGAATACTGATGATGCTAAGGGCGTCTGTAAGGTCACAACTGTCACCTTAACAGTGGTAAGACAGTGTTTGTGTTTTCCAGTTTCAACCTCCTCTAGGCGCACAATGGAGCGTTCCCTAAGAGTGATGTCATCTCAGCACTCCTAAAATACTGTTTCACAAGTCTGTACCACTTGTGCATTTTTGTGTTTTAAAATTTTTGAGCCTGCAAATTGGTCTTCAGAACCAAATGGCATGAAATCCTGCCACTCTAAAAGATGGTGTAACTCAATAGGAATTTCCTGTTTGGGGAGGTTCAATACAATCAGTGTGTTACTTGACAAGACCTTCTTATTTCGTAAGATGTAAAAATCATGTAAAATCATGTTCTTTTACAATTACAGAAGATATTTGCAAGAATATTTTTCATATTTTTCTCTCTGTGGCACCTGTAACTGAAAGTTGTCAGATGATTTTAATCGAAAGCATGAATGTGCTTGGTAAACATTTATTGCCCCAAAATATGTGTATTTAGGAAAATTATTGTTCTTACACTGAGCACAATTTTAAACACTGTCAACTTTCAACAAATTATCTTTTACTTTCAGCAGAATTTTTGTGTGTGTGTGTTTTTTTTGTGTTTTTAAATTTTTTTTAATTTTTGTTTTATTGAAGTACAAATATCAATGAGACAGTGTTAAGATACGTTGACAAGATGGATTTGATAAATTAATACATTGCAAATTCTTTTCATAATGTTTTGGTATCATAGAAGGTGCATACATGATATTATACTTGCAGACATTGTTATAGTAGATGTCTCTTATCAGTAAGAGAGTGTAGCTGTTTGTGTATCTTATTTTTTATACCTGGATTACATCAAAGATTCAATAATGAACACTTTGTACCTTGTTATTTTCCTTGTGGTTGTCTATAGTATTAGAAGCCAACAAAATATCCTGTCCAATCACCATTAGTGCAAATTTTGCCTCTGCGATGTATACTTCATTTTTATACTTTTTTGCTGGATGGTTAAGACCTAGATAGAGCAAGACTTAAAGTCAGCAGAATTATAATTGACCCTAGTCTAACATTCTTGCTAAAATGAACATCTGATAAAAAGTTATATAAAATATTAAAAACTTTAAAAACAAATGTGTAACATCCACTCTTTCCCACCACTTAAAGTCTATTCCTTCAAATAAATTGAACACTTTACTAAAAAGCACAATCTTCTTCATAGGAAAAAATTGGAAAAGTCACTATTTTTCTATGATGACAATGTCCAAATTTTAATTATATAAAATGAGAAGTGGGCCTCTTATCATTAGAAAAACTAGAGTGCTCTCAGTAGTTCATCCTGTATTTGCAGCAGAAATATTACTAATATTTGCTCACTCTTGGCTATATTTTCAGGCTTTTAGAGATATTTATTGATCAATAATCTGGCACAATGGGCCGGGGAGATAGCTCAATAGAATAAGCACTTGCCCGGCAAGTGTAAGGGCCTGAGTTCAATCCCCAGTTCTATGAAAAAGACAAACAGAAAAAGAAAGAAAACAATCTGGCACATTTCCCCCCAAATGGACAATGAAATTATCATCATTGATAATAAAACTAAACTCATTTTTGTTGCTCAATGTTGAAATCTTATTGCTATTTTGTAACTGCAAGAGCTATCAGTGTTTTAGTAGAAATTTAGTAAACTTTCATTCTCAAAGCACACTGACGATATACAATTAAGGAGTAAATTTTAAAGACTGTTGCTGTTTTTCATGAGATAAACAGCTCAGCTGAATGGAAGGTGATCCAGTTTGTCCAGATCCTTCCATAAATTTTCTTTCTTGGGAGTTCTGGGCATGGATGGCAACACACCTGTACGTCTTCAGAGAATTGCCTTTAGGTTGTAGTTGTTTCCTGGAAACTTACAGGAGCCCCCACAGGATGCATTGTTCTTTGGCATAATTGGCCCAAAGCCCTGCCAGGTTGAAAACTTGTGGTGATGGACACCCTGCTACAGTCCCACAGAAGTTCAGCTATGGCTGATAAATGGGACCAGTTCACTAGACTGTTATATCAACAATGAAACTGATGAATTATTCAGCCTATGATTTATTGCATTCCATGGATCTCAGATGTGTGAAATGCTAGAACAATGTCACAACACAAGATGTGTTACCCCTTCGAACTTAGATTACGGGTCATAAAATAGACAAAATATATAAAAGCAAATACAAGAAATAAATATCAATCATGATATACACAAAGGAAACTGACAGAGGCCCAAGTAAATGATAGGAAAATATTTTCTGTAGATGGGGAAAGAAGTATCTTTTGAAGAGTGTTTTAAAAGAAAGACAGAGAAGAAGGATAAAATTCCATTAAGAGCAAAAGTGGAAAGTGCCTGGGGTAGGAAGCCTGAGCTAGTCAGTGTCTCAAGGATTTTCTAGGGCTGTGGACTCAGGTTGCTGCGTGACAGACATTTCAGGTCCATGCTGTGAATAAACACATGCACCAGGATAAGGCGCTGACAAAGAGAAGGGGAGAGAAAGAAGAGATGAAGGGGAAGCATGAGGTGTAGAGCAGGGGAGAAGAAGAACAGAAAGGGGGAAAGGGTGAGGAAGGAAGAACAGAAGAATATAAAGAAAAAGGAAAATGCTAGTTCTCACATATAGTAAAACCTAGATTTCATACACAAAGAACAAAGTGAGCTTCACAGAACTGTTTGAATAAGTTAAACAACCAGATCTACAGATAATTTCTTTGGGTATATTCTATTACAATACACCAAACTGCAAGCCCATATGAGAAATTTAACACATATAACTAATATATATATATATATATATATATATATATATATATATATATATATATACATATATATATATATGAAATACATATGCATATATGTGTGCATTCATGTGGTATTTGTCTTTCAATATGGAAATATGCAGCTGTAAGTGCATGTAATACACACATGCAGCTTATATATCACATGAAAATGTGTATATAAGTATACCATGTGTTTGTGTGTACATATATTATTTATCATATCTCATCTATCTGAAGCTTTTTATTAGTGTACTTCTACTTGCCAGGATTTTGTTGAGTATTTTTGCATCTATGTTCATGAGGGAGATTGGCCTGTAGTTCTCCTTTTTGGTTGTGTCTTTCCCTGGTTTTGGAATCAGTATTATACTTGCCTCCAGAAATGATTTTGGGAGGACTTTTTTCTTTTCAACTTCATGGAAGAGTTTGCGGAGTGTGGGGATTATATCTTCTGTAAATTTCTTGTAGAATTCAGCTGTGAATCCATCAGGCCCTGGACTTTTCTTTGTTGGTAGGCTTTTTATTACGTTTCGTATTTCGTTGGCTGTTATCGGCTTATTGACAGTTGTTCTATCTTCTTGATTCAGTTTTGGTAATTTGTACCTTTCAAGGAATATGTCCATTTCTTCTGTGTCTTCTATTCTGTGAGCGTAAAGATTGTCGAAGTAACTATTGATAATCTTCTGAATTTCCACTGGGTCTGTGGTGATTTCACCCTTTTCATTCCTTATCACTTGTACTTGAATTTTCTTTTCCCTCTTTTTGATGAGGTTGGCAAGAGGCTTATCAACTTTATTTAGTTTTTCAAAGAACCAACTTTTTGATTTGTGGATTCTTTGAATGTTTTTTTCATCTCAATTGAGTTAATTTCTGCTCTAATCTTTATGATGTCTTCCCGTCTTTGTGCTCTGAGTTTTGTTTGCTCTTCTTTTTCTAGTTGTCAGAGGTGCAACATTAAGGTGCTAATTTGTTCCCTTTCTGTTTTCCTAATGTGTGAGTTCATAGCTATTATTTTCCCTCTAAGAGCTGCTTTCATCACATCTAAATTCCAGTAAATTGTGCTTGAATTTTCATTGTAGTGTACTTCTTTGCTTTTCCTTAGTGCCACAGAATGATTGATTTTTCTCAGAAATGCTTAACTGGTCATGAATTTCTAATGTAAGAAACAATGTGCCACATAGCAAAGTAATTGTATGAATACAGGTATTCAACAATACCTCCAAATTTCTCACTTTCATTTTGGGTGCCTGTAGAGGACAAAACCAATTAAGCAACACTAACTTCTTGTTTAATTGCAACTTGGGGCTTCCCTGATTAACGAGGTAATTCCCACACAGCGTAACCCTTGGCAGTCATCTGTCATCTCATGAGTGAGGAAGGTGGTCCACACAGGACCATAAACTTGGAAATTAACTGAGTCTTACCATTATAGGCAGCAGAGTTAGATAGAAATACTTTTAGGCAGTCAGGCAGGGCCACGCCCTCGAAAGAGATAATACAGGAAGCAAGATGTCTGTAACTCTGGGAATGACTGGAGGCTCCTGCTGTGAACCAGATCTAAAGGCCAAACAAATCCTAAAAGAGTAGCGCCTGGGATTGATATTCTAAATAGGTAGCTACCACCTGAAAAGACCCAAATGAGTCACTAGCCCAATCCCCGATAAGAAGAGACCCTGCCCCTATTCCTGCCTGCTTATTATGTGACTCACTTCCCCATTTGGTCTTGGGTTTAATCAACTTTACCTGAGCAATGGTGCTTGTAATCCCATTGGTTGACCATAGTTTTATCCCACCCCACATCCGCCTAAGCGAGACCTCTTCTCCACCTTAGTCCGGCATGGTTTTGCCTATAAAATTACCTGGAAAGAGGCAGCTTCTGGGGCAACCCGCTTGGGTCACCCTTCTGTTGCTCTCTGACAGAAGCTTTTCTTTCAATAAACTTTTATCCTCAACCTCCATTTGTTCCTAAAATTCATTCTTCAGTTTTAGAGAACAGGAACTCATCCAGGTCAAGGTTGGGAGTTTTACTTCCCTGTATCGTTACAAGGCATTTTCTAAGCCCCCAACATTCATCTTCATGAAGGATGTGATTGGTTAGTGTCATGCTCAGGAAAAACACATATAATATTAAAGATACTCCATGTACAGAATTGAATGACCCCCATGAAGGTAAACATTCTATATCATAAATATATGCTAATAGCAATAATAAAAATCAAAGATGAAAGGGAGTTTAGAGATGGAACAAGGTGGGAGGGAAAAGGAAAGGACTAAAGAAATGAAACAAGCTGTATTATGAATATGTACCAATCTCCAAGATGAATGTAAATATCATATGATACATTATATATATATTAAGATTATATATTTCATGAAGGTTAATATAGGGTGAAAGAAAAATCCAATTTTAGAATTAATTTTATTGAAAAGAAATAACAATGAGACAGTTTAAGAACTGTAAATTATGTAAACAAAGTCCTATGCTGTCTGGTATCTAATCATTAAACAGTAAATTGTGAGAAACATGGAGTCTCCCCTCATGAGAAAGATGTAGGTAATGTAACAAGATATGACAGAGAGAGAGAGAGAGAGAGAGAGAGAGAGAGAATGATGCTATGATCTCCCCTTGTCCTTCATCAAAGATGGATGTGTTGCAGGCCCCAGGATGCTTCAAACCTCAGATATACTGTAGTAAAAGATATGAATATGTCCCTAGTCCCATTCTCTCTGTCTCTGTGTCTCTGTCAATATCTCTGTCTCCATGTGTGTGTGTATGTGTGTGTGTGTGTGTGTGTGTGTGAAGAATATCAAATCACATGACCCACATCTTTCTTGTAATGACATGAGGCGATACATTGAGAACCTGATGAGAAGATGTGGGGTGAACAGCACTGCCAAGGTGAGGAGATATTAGGCTGCTGAAGATATGAATATGTGTCACCTCAGCATATGAATTGTGATATCTCTGATCCTTGTACAATTGATCTGACAGCTCAGCCAACTGCTAAATGACTAATTAGTCTATCAGTCAGCTTTTTCCTTGCTTGGACAAAACATCTGACACCCAGCACTTACGGGAGAAGAGACTTAATTTGGCTCTACTTAGGGATTTCAGTCCATGCCCACCTGGCCCCAGGGCAAAAGTGGCATGTGGAAAGGGCACAGGGGATGCAAACTATTCACTTTCCTGGCACCTAGAATGCAGAGAGTGAAGAGAAGAACCACAGAGGAAAAATACCCTTCAAGTGTAGATCTTCAGTGTTGCAACTCTTCCAACCAATCCCTACCTCCCTACAGCACAGAGAGCTGCAAAGGCATCAGTATTTCAATCCACTGATGAGCTGAGCATCACTCAGGACCTGATCTGTGTCTGAAAAGTCCCACCTCTGAATATATGAGATTGTGGATGATGCTCTAGATCCAAATTATAATAACCGGCCAGAATATACTCTGAAATGAAGAGTCACACACTGCTACTTTAAAAGATTTGCAATTGAAAATTCATGAATTTTTTCTCAAGTTTTCCATTTAATGTTTTTGAATTATCAATCAAATGAAACTGCAGAAAGCACAAATGCAGAAAGTAAAGCCATGGGTAACAAGAGATTTCTGAATTTTTACCAATTTATTTAAATGTTCTTGCCTTTTTAATATTTTGTTCCTATCTTCAATTATTACATGTGTGTTTTGTTCCTCATTAATCATAACTTTCAAAAGAATGATTGTACAAATCCAATTGAAATATTTTCTATACATGGGCTTTCTGGTGGTGGCTAAATCTAGTTTATGCTTGATTCAAGGTCCAATGCTAGGATTAAGGATTCCAGGCTATACCTGCGCTTGTGTATGGAACCTGCATACGATATAAGGGACACAAAGAGGCCTGTCTTCCCCTTTTATCATTGTTGTTTTTGCTGTCATTCATGACCAAAACCTGTTGCCATGCCACCTCTACAGACCTCGAGGTAAAGAAACTTTTCCTCCCTTAACTCACTGGATGTTGAGTGTTTTAGCTCTTTAATTAGAAAAATAACTAAGACAACTGAGGATAATGATGTAGCCTCGTTTACATTTTTTGCAGATAAATTTGGTCTGCATAGGAGTCCTTGTTTCACATAGAAGGGGATTCACAGATTCAAAGAGATAAGCTGGTCTGTGGTGCTTCATGGGAATGAGAGGGAAAAAAAGAGTAATTCAGGCATAAATTAACCTGAATATTATAAGGAACTAGGGTTATTGCTACTAATTAAAACATACAGGTCTATTTTTTAAAGCTCGGAAATTTACTGTGGTGTATCATACCGGGACTATTCCCACTACTTATAATTGTAGTAACCACATGTCAATGATAATAATATAACTGAGACTTTAGATCCTTTGAGAATAAAGTTTGGATTAGCTGACTAAGGAAACTGCCTGTGTATCCCCACCTGCAGTACAGTCCATGAGTGAGGGAGACTTTCAGGGGCAGTGGAGGAAGGAGATACAGAAAGTGCTTGTTAGGTCCAAGATCGGGCGCGGAAGGAAGGACACCAAGCCGAGGCCTTGTGAAAGTTCAGGATTTATTCCAGAGGCTGTGTCGACACAGGGCCACCAGGCAACTGGGCCACAGTGACCCCGAGCCTTTGTTCGCTCAGGATTATATAGTATTTTTGGTGGGCTAAGCAGCAAGCAGAGTGACAGAAGCCAATCGTGTGTGTTGGCTGGGCTTACATTCAAATGGATAGGATGGCTCGTATTGGTCTTTGTAACAATTGGGTGGTGTGAGTCGTTAGAGAGGTTTGTTCTAGGAAGGGTCTTGCTGTCCTGGGAATTGTTGGTTTCGGTGGGGTTATCTTAAGAACATCTGCAAGCTGTGGGGCACGTATGGACATCACATGGACATCATGCACGATAGGGTAGGGCAGTAACCATAGTAACCTTAACAATCTATTGTGACTCAGTAACAAGGTCTGTCTGACTCATGGAGTCTATTTGACTCGGACCTTACATTCTCCCCTTTTGGTTTTTCCCATTTTTAATCTTAAAAATGTGTCTGGGCTTCCTGGTCTGGTAAAAACTGGTATTGTTGCCTGATTATCATGAGCTTGATAGAGGACAGTTTTTCTCGGCCATATGTAATAAGCTTATTAAGGAGGCATGGCCCTATAGTGAGGGCTAGTATGAGAATCAGGAGTGGCCCAGCCAAAGCTGAGAGGAGTGTAGTCAACCATGGGGAACGATTGAACCAGGACTCAAAGAGCCCTTGTTGTTGCCTTTCTTTTTCCCGTTGTTGTAACCTGTCCCTAAGTTTGGACATAGAATCGTTAACTACCCCTGAATGGTCTGTATAAAAACAACATTGTTCCTTTAAGGCTGCACAGAGACCCCCTTCCTTGAGAAAAAGGTTTAGCCCCCCCTTTTGGTTTTCAATATCTCTAATCTTAGAGATTGGTGTTACCTATGTGTAAGTACAGAGTTTGTCAAGGTTCTTAAAAATAGGAAAGGGGTACAGATGTCGGTCAAGACAAGGCTTGGGTCACAGAGGTGAGGGAGTTGGGAGAGGCAGGCGCATACAGAACAGGAACACGGCGAGGTTAGAAGGGCAACAAAATGGAGTCAATTTTATCGGGGTATAACATTTTCCATTGGTTTTTGGATGCTGATGAAATCATTCATCTCTTGGGATAATTTTAGGCAATT
>PVKA01023067.1:0-36175 GCA_004027165.1 Ctenomys sociabilis | reverse complement strand
CAGGGATCCAACTCAGGTGTAATTTTATGAATTGTCTTCCTCACCAATTGTATGTATGCTCAGTGAAAAAGCTCCCAGCTGTCCACTTTATGGCGTCATTTCTGACACTTCACAGTACCTTGTGTATCAGTGAACAGTGCATGGATGGGTTGGGGGGAAGGGTGGGGAGGAGTAGAGATGAGATCCAGGGTAAGAAGCAGGAGCCTGTAAGACGACAGGTCTTCTGACGTTGGCAGCCCTGAGCTTAGGGATAGCATGAAGACCCCCGGGATACATCTCATACAGACAGCAAAGGGAAAAGATGCCTTCTTCACAATGGTTCTTCTGCTGGATGCAATTTACATAAAGTACCTGAAAGAGTGCCTCATATGGTAGGCATTATATATAAGGGTTTGCTATTATTCTTAATGTTTTACCTGGGGGCCATGGATATAGTTCAGTCACACAAACGCCTGCCTGGCAAGTGCAAGATCCTGAGTTCAATTCCCAGTACCAAAAAACACCAATCTTTTTCCTAATGTTTTGCCAGAGTGAGTCCCAATGGAGAAGGCTGATTCTGTCACAGAATTTTGAACAGCTCAGTCAACAAGCCAGCAGCTGAGGAGGTTCAGAGCACTGTGCCCCAGGCCGAGGCCATGTCAGAAGGCAAGTGGATACTGGGGGTGACCTGTGGTTACGGGGAGACTGTCCCTGGCTGGCGGCCCACAGGGGCAGCCATGCCATCACCTCCTTCAGACAAGGGCAGGCAGCTTCTGAGGCCCCACAGATGTGAGGAGAGTGGCTGCCAGCTTTGCAGTGTGAGGACAGGGGATAGGTTTCAGCTCTGATGGGCAGATTTCAAAGCCTGTTTCTAAAAATGGCTGCTAATAGGTTTTTCTCCACACCAACCATCTCTATTCTGGTTTCATCAAACAGCAACTGCACTGCCGCTCGGTGTCCTTGTGACCCTAAGTGTTTTCACCAGTCAAAATAAATAGCCAGAATCAACCAGAAATAAAATGAAAGAGATAAGAAAGGAGAGTATGACATGAGGGCTGAACTTTCTGTCAGCCGGTTTATGGGCTGTTTCTGAGATCATATTACTGCAAAAGAAAACAGAAACTTAAGAAAGGGGGAGCGTGGACCACGTCCCTCCAACAGAAGTGGCGGCAGGGGAGCCGCGCCAGCAGGCGTCCAGGTATACACACTAAGGCGATGTTGAATCCTGAAGGTGTCTTCCACTGTTGTAATGGCAGAGAGCACAACACAGGCATGGCCAGAGTCCCCTCCGCTGCTCAACTCCTGGCTCAGATCCTCTGAAATCTCCTTTGTAGAACAGTGGTAAAATGCAAATGTACAGTCAGTCTAAAGACGAAAGGGGATTTAGGATAGTTTCTCTGTCTTTGGGGGCAAATGCTCATCCTGAGCTCAAATGCAGGAGAGATGTTCATTTAAAATGTGCAATAAAAGTACTGTAAAATAAAAAGTTATAATAATTTAAAAAGAAGAAAAAAAATAAAAAAAATTTGTCTTAACTGCTCCTTTCAATAGAACAGCAGAAATCAGCAGTACAATTGTCCAAACTATCTTGCATATGTACATAAATATATCTTTTTCCCTTTTTTCTTTTGTCCTTTTCCTCATCCCAGTTTTTCCTTCCTGTTGAACAGATTCTTTCTCTTTCACAGTATCTAGTGTAACTTGGAGATTTTATTTACTCTGTCAGGTTCTCATACTAGGGAGACAATACAATATTTGCACATGCAGATCTGACTTATTTCACTTCCTGGTAGTCTCTAGTTGCATTGATTACCTATAAGAGCCCTGGATTTACCTTTTTATAGCTGAGCAGTACGACAGTGTGTAAACATCTATCTTCTTTATCCATTCCTTGAGTTGTTCCTATGATTCAGTTATGGCAACTTGTGCTGCTATAAACATAAATGCACATATATTGCTGTTGTATGATATTTTCAGATCTTTTGAAAAATACCTAGGAGGGGAATAGCTGGCTTGCATGGGACTTTTAATCCTAGCTTTTTGAGGCATCTCCACACTGATTTTCATAGTGGCTACACAAGGGTGTGCTCCCACCAACAGTGGAGAATGTTCCTTTTCCCCCACAGCCTCTCTAGCATTCGTTATTGACTTCTTGATGACAGTCATTCTTTTTGGCATATGATGGAATCTCAGCATTGTTATAATTTGCATCTCTTGAATGACCAATGATGTTGAACATTTTTTCATGAATTTACTTGCCATTTATATTTCATTTGTGAAGTGTGTATTCACCTTAAATGCCCATTTTTGGATTGAGTCTTTGAGTATGACAGGCCTGATATTTTAAAATTCTTTACATGTTCTAGATAGCAGTCCTTTGTGAGGGACAGTACAAGAATCATTTTTAAGATATTAGAACAAGCTCAGACAGTCACTGAGCTTGTATTCTATTTTAAGCAGTATGCACCTCATGAATATGGTACTTGCCTTCATCTTTAAGAAGCTTGCAGTGAGCTTATCCTTGAGAAGGAGGACTGATAGATAAGAAGGCAGTTTCAGTTCAGTGGGTAGAAGTAGTAAGTTAGGGTTAGGGTGAGTGGTAAAGAAACATGGAAGAAAAGTGCTGGGACACTTCCAATGGTGAGATTTTCACAGCTGACACTGGTGGAGGAATCAGAGTAGGCAGATGAGAAACTACTTCAGGCAGAGGTGGAGCAGGCACCCTTCCCTTTTGTGGTTCAATGTGGGAAAACTGAGCAACAGACCAATAGCCTCAAAGAAGCCTCATTTTCAGAGATATAAATAGTAGTATGAAATCTCTAATTTGACAAATAGAGTTAATATTTCTAGTCCTTGGAAATGATAGTAGCTAATCAGAAGGGCTCAACAGATACCTCGTGAATATCGTAGTTTTTTTTATTCTGGAAAAAACCACTGCAGATACGACCTCATAGAGGAGCCCCAGGCAAGGGGACCTTGACACTGGATGAGATACAGATCCCAAAGCAAGATGCCCTGGGGCCCAAGTACTGTCATATTGAGCTGATTGACCACAGGCAGGCAAGTGAAATGAACTCCACCCACCTTGGATTCATCATTTATACCAAGAATAATAATAGTGTGTACCTTAAATTGTCATATCATATTAAATGAGTTATTGCATATCAACTTCTTAGGACAACTTTTAGTATACTGTATGTATAAAAAATTCAGCCTGCTATAACTATACTTGAACTCTCCCCATAATATTACCAAAGGAAAGTCAGTATAGTAGAGATCTAAGGAGACATTCCCAGCACCCCTTTTTAAACCAGAGAGAGAGAGAGGTGGTGAGGACTGTATACCACGATACATTTCCAAGGCTTCTGTGCACTTGGTGGTCTCATCCAGGTGGGAAGTCAGTTTTCTCTCCATGCAGAAAACAATGGAAATTATTGGAGATCAAGCTCTTTCCTGCTTTCTCCAAGAGCAAAGCAAAGCAAAACAAAATAATAGACACAACAGAGCCCATTTTCTTCAGAATTGCACCTTGGGTCAGTCATACTATGGGCTTCAGAAGGCTCACTATCAAACAATGCAGAAGGAGGCAAATGTTTAAAAACAATTCTCAAGTTGCTGTTCATTCAACTATATCCTCTAGCTTTCAGTAAGCACTTTTAAAAGCAAATGCAGCTTTGATTTTTCTCTTATTCAAGCTTCTCAAAGGCTTTCCAACAAAAATCCTTCTCCTCAAATGACTGGGTCTATTTTACTCTTTACGGTATCCTTTTGGTAGGAACTGTGTTTGAATCAGGCTGCCTGGAAACCATCTGGGTACAAAATGAATGCATGCTTTTAACCGCTGACCTTCACACCCCCCAACTGTAGGCTACCCATCAGATTTCGTCACACAATCATAGAGCATCTTTTGTGCTCTGCATCAAAAAGGCAGCCAGACATCACCCCAAAGGATTTCTCAATGTACGGACTTTCTACATATCAAAATGAAGGTTTCTGAGCTGACTGTAACCTATATCACTGCTTACAAAAGTGCTGCACATTAGTGATCCCTTTGCCACGGCCAGACAAATCAAAAGTGCCCTTCCCAGACTATAAGACTGGCATCTGGAAAGAAGATAGCAGAAAATAAAAGTAAATCTTCAGTAGAAATAGCAGAAGTGCAAAACAAATCAAAGCTATAAACCCCAAAGCCCACAAGGGCCAAGGCCAACTAAGAAACCCTGGAAATAGAAATGGGGAGACTGGTGATATGCCTGGAAAAGTGTCCAAGAAAACCATATAGAACCTGGTTTAGAGTGACTGCTGAAGTCAGCTCAGGCTGGGAACACATAGCATGTGCTTCTCTGTGGCATCTGCCCTCCATCTCTGCATCTTTCATCATCTACGTATTGTTGCTTACAATGTTTTAAAATGGACAGCAGGTTCTATTGATGTTTTCCTGTTCTGTGAACCTAGATATACTGCCTCTGGAATTACCTAATTACAAAAAGCTTAAGAGCTTGTTTGGAGATTCCAGCAGGGAGCACAGATCCACCCTTGACCGAGGACCAGTCCTCCTCAGTCAGGGGTGATCAGCCTCTTCCACCAAGCATGCAGTTTCAAGAGGGACACACACGGAGCATTGAGGGAGGAAGGGGACACCCTCTAGCCAGCCAGATCAGCTGAATTAACCCTGGAGATCAATGGGGGTGACAGGTGCTATCGCCAGATTCCCCCACATCCTACAAAGGCTTGAAATGAAACTACTTCAGCAGATTTGCACCCACATGTTACCAATGGGTCAACTTTCAAAAGTTATCTGAATGTTAATTACTGAGCTCTAAAAACCTGACTCCCAATAACTGACCCAAAATGGAGAAAAGACAATGGATTATTAAGGAAAATTGTAAAAAGGCAGTCAGTCTCCCAATACATTCCACTACTCTAATACACTTATGTCTAAACACTTAGATCCAAGCCATTTTTCCAGTCACATCCTTTTATAGTAACACTCAGGACTATGATTTTATTTAGTTTTTGCATTTGTGAACTAAGCAGTAACATAAGCTGCCGTTTCTGGGTCTTCATTACCACACAAGCACTAATCTGACACACAACTGCCTTTCTCTGGAGGACGATTCAACATGTATAGCAACATCCTTAGGAAAAAGCATTTTCTTGGTATCAACTTCAGGCTCCAGGAGGCCAATCTCCTTCCTGAGCTCCTGGCACTGCACACCCAACACTTCCTCGGCTTTCAGGAACCTGGGAGCTGAGGCCCCATCTGGTATAGTTTCCCTGGTCTTCACCAGGGCTCCAGCAAAATTAGGGAACTGGAGGAGTTCAGGGTGGGAACAGCGGCTTCAATGAGTCAATGTGGAGGGTGAAGGTTCCCTAAAGATGAAGGTGTGAGACAGAAGCCAGGGCCTCCCACTTCTGGCCCACTCCTTCAATATCTTTGTGTTTTCTTATGGGCCTCAAAATTGCCTCTAATCAAAGGATGACTCTGCTGTTGTTTTGAGAGTAAGTGAGAAGAGCAAAAAGACCAGCTGGGAGGCCACTGTCCTCACCTAGAAGAGAAATGCTGAGTTAAAGCAGCACGTGCACTGGCAGAAGCTGAATGCCAGATGTGGCCAGAAGATAGAACAAGAAGATATTTAGTGGCTGGGTTATGAGATGCGAAAGAAGATGAGTGGTCAAGGACATAGCCAAGATCTCTGCTTCTCAGGTGCAGTTAACATACGCAGAGTGGATTGAAAAGCATAGAAGATGGGAGCCCAGTTAGGAAGCCCTCACCACAAGCTAGATAAAGGGTGGTGAGGGCATGAACCAGCGTGGTGCTGGTGGTGAGGTAGAGAGACAGATAACTTTTGAAGCCTCGAGTAAATTTTTTAGGGCGAAAGAATGAAAATTTCAGATCGACAGTTCGTGGAAGTATCCTTAATCATCAATTTTCCTTTTCTTTAATGATGTAAAATTTTAGCTGAAAACACAGAGGTCCAGCTAAACAATACACTTCCCAGGTTCTGTTGTGGCTTATTGTGCCTATGACCAAGAAGTGATTATTTAAGATTTCTGAACAACCACATGCTGCACTGGACCCTCGCCCCCAAGTGTGCTGAGCTGGCCTCAGAGACCAGATGTGGTGGGGCACACTTATAATCCCAGTGCTGGGGAGGATAAGACAGGAGGATCACTAAGAGTTGGAGCTGTGCAGTGAGACTGTACCAAATACATAAAAAAGTTTAAAAAAATATTTTTGAACAGTACCCACAGGGCAGGGATGTCTCCTGCTGTATCTTGCAATGTCTGAGGACTCACTGCATGAAATTTAATGGCCCACAATCACAGTGTTATGACAGACTGGCCTTTTCATTCATTATTTCTCTGAGCATCAGGTTCAAGAGTTTTTTTTTTTTTTTTTTTTTTTTTTTTTTTTTTTTTTTAAGGGGAGAGGGGTGATGAGATAGCTCAGCAGAGTAAGCACCTGCTTAGGAAAGCAAAGGGCCCAGAGTTCGATCCCTGGTATTACATGCTGCGCTGCTGGGGAGGCTGAAAACAGGAGAATCATTACCAGTTGGAGCTGCATAGTGAGATCCTGCACAAAACCAAAAAAAAAAAAAAAAAAAAAAAAAAAAAAAAAAAAAAAAAAAAAAAAAAAAATACAGACCTGTAAAGAAATAGATAAGTGGTCATAGAGCTTTATATCAAAAGTCACTGTTGGTGGTTGGGTCAAAAGAGCAGGCCAGTGAGGTCTATGAAATGATATACCTCTTCAGTGAAATGACCAGGAGCCTAGAGAGATGAGGGTCAAGTAGACATATTTCCTCAAAAAAGAAGCCCCATGTGTCATTTACCTTGGCAACAACAGCCCTGGGTTCTGAGGTGCTGATGCTAGTATTAATTAGAGAAACATGGCTATGTCTTGACTGAGAGAGCTTAAAGAAAAGTATTTATTGTATATTTTTTGTCGGGCACAACAGCATGTGACAAGTTAGTCTCTGTCCTCATGATGCTCAGGGTCTACTGTGGAGGGCAAAAGTGCCAGCTATGATAGTATGTGCCCAGATCCAAAAGGGAACAGTGATAAGGCAAATGCCAGGGGGCTCAAATCTAGCTTGGGGGGGGTAGAAGTAAACAAGGTGGTAAGGGGGTTGGGGGATGGAGGTGTAGCTCAGTGGTCAGTGTGATTATCTTGTCTGAGGCCCAGGATTCAGTTCTCAGCAATGAAAAAAAAAAAAAAAATGCAGGAGGAAAGAATGAGGCCAGATGCATTTTAATAGTCAGCTCACTGCATTTCTAGAATGGAGATATCTGTCACTAAAGAGATCCAAATAAAGTGGATTTGATTGTTGTTTATTTAAGTAAAACATGGCTGATTTCATCTCTTTTGCCACATCTATATTAATAAACAAGGCAGGCTGTTAGAAAAATAAGAAGGGCCTGGCCAGATAGCTCAGCAGACTAAAGTGCCTGCTTAGGCAGAGAGCAGTGGTCAGGGTTTGATCCCAGGCGTGCCATGCGGGCCCTCCCCCTGGGGGCAGGCTGAAGGTGATTGAGACTGGATGTGGTGGTGAGTGCCTATAATCCCAGCGGTTGGGAGGCTGGAAATATGATCACTATGAGTCTGATCTGTGTAGCGAGACTCTGTAGGCCCTGTATTAAATACATAAAAAAGAAAAGAAAAATAAGAAAGGGATGAAGTTGATATATGAATTTGTATCATTTAGAGCTGGAGCAAACTTGGAATTACTTGTTACCAATTCTTTCATCACTAGGAACATATGTAATCAGCCAAAGCAGATATGAACTGCTGGCACAGTTGACCGAAATTTCAGAGGCAACTTTTCTCACAGTTGCAACCAATGATAGTCTCTGGGGGGTCACATGACTTTCTAGGCTAGCCTTGTCTTCTAAAAATGACAGGCACTAGATAAGAACAATGGTTTTAGGCTGGGTAAGATAGCTCAATAGACTAAGCCCCTGCCTGGGCAAGCACAGGGACCAACGTTCAATTGGGTATCCTGCATGCTGAGCCATCCCTGCCCCAGGGTGCACTGAGCTGGTGACAGAGTCCGGGTGTAGGGGTGCAGGCTTATAATCTCAGTGCTGAGGAGGCTGAAAACAGGAGGATCACTAGAGTCTGAGCTGCATAGTGAGACACTGCAACAAATACATAAAAAAGTGAAAAATAAATAAAAATTTAAAAAGAACAATGGTCTTCAGAAATTTTTTTCAACCCAAATTCATAATACAAATAGTCATTTTACACACTTATCTGATAAGATACCTGTCTTTATTAATGTTATGATATGCATCTAGCTGTCCCCCCAAAGCCTCATGCAGTCATGGGGCAGCTTCAGGAGTTTGTGATTGATTCAGGATCCAATGCTGGGATTATGGGTGTGAGTGCCCTGGGGCAGATACTCTGTATTACACTGTGAGGAGGGGTGGGGCCTTGCTGGCTGTTGGTGCTGCAGCCCCTCCCTTTGCTCTTTGCAGCAGCCTTGAAAGGCTGCTCTCTGCCATGCGCTACTCTGCCTTGGAGCCAGCCAAGTAGGGACTGAAACCTCCAGTGACTGTGAGCAAAATAAACCTTTCCTTCCTTCATTCTCTGTGTTGGGTATTTGTCCCAGCACCAAGAGAAAAGTAACTGAGCCAACATGATTGTACTTGTTCTGGTTCTTTTTCTATCCTACTCCAATGCATTGATTTATAAAGCAGACTGCTGGTGGACCCACTAGGCTTATGTTCTCTCTCATGGTTTATGCTTCATGGTTCAAACAGTTCCACACTACGTCACCTTTCAGGGCCCTTCCAACTGCAATTCTGGGCTAGTCTACGCAGCCCCTAATACTTAATATGTTACAGTTTTCAAAGTGATTTTGCAAATGCCATCTTCTAGCACAGCAGTGACATAATGGATGAAGAGGAGCTTACAAGATTCGTCAAATTTCACATGGTCAGGACCTAACCTCATTGAGTGCAGTACCCACTAACTTCATCTCAGTAGTGCTTCTCCAGCTCTGTAGATGGTCTTCTCAGAAATCCTACTGCCTAGCAACCTGCTGCACTCTAGCTTTTACTTAAACTCCTCTCCTGATCTTTTACAAGTAGGATGCTAATTGAGTGAACACATTCCAAGAACTGAATGTGAATTGTGGGCCCTTCAGGAGCTTCCCTTGTACCAGTGCCTGTCAGTTACAGATACAGTACATGAAATACAGCCCTTGCCCTGAAAGAACTTGTGTCCCAGTAGGAAAAAATATTCCACCCACAGACCTGCCACTCACAGTACCAGAAACCCTTCCAAAGCTGCCCTTCTCTTCGTTTCTTTAGTCGTAACCTTGTTCCGTTTCACAACAGCACAATCCCCCCTTTTGTCTGAGGAAAAGCACAAAGCCACAAGCTTTCCCTAAAGACCCTCTGAGCAAGAGGCACTCCAGTGGGAAGGGACAGTGACCCGCGGCAGCTACTAGGCGCAGTGGCTTCTCTAGTGCTGCCTTCTCTCCCCAACATTCTGGGCCAGAGGGTTTCAGCAGTACTGGAGATACCCTTCTCTCCCTGCCCTGCATCAGCTGACTTCAGGGATGTACAAAATCTTACTTAACATCATGAAAAAATTATGGCTACTATTCCACTTACATTACTTGGGAGGATAAAAGTTTGATCAAGGAGACAACAGTGTTTTTGAAGGACCAAAGCCTAGGGTTATAAAAAAGCATTTGAACTCTTCATTAACTAGTCACAAAATAAGAGGCCTGCGATGTGCCACTACTTCTAAGACAGTTACTATTGTAACAGGAGCCCGTGATGCTGAAAGCTGCTTTCTAGCATGTGTTCCTCCACAGCCAGAAGCCAATATCCAGGTTCATTACACAGAGCCACTTGCCTTTTATTCTAAAAAGCTCGAAGAAGGGAAGCACTTAGCTAAACCCTATACTCAGCTCCAGAGTAGGTTCCCACCGGCTCAGGTTACAGGTGCTTGGTTTGGGACTAGAAAGAAAAAGTCACAATCTACAAACAGAGGGATTTACTTTCTGAGGCTTCAAAGAAAATATCCTTGTTCTTTCACTGAGCTTCCCTGTGGAGTAGGTGTGAGAACAGGAGGTAGGGCTGTGGCAGTTCTTGGGAGAGAGACTCAGCGCACCCAGCCTGGGGATGAGGCTGATGTCACAGAGGCAGAGCAGAGATCCAGAAAGGTCCTGCGCCTTCAGCAGAGCCCGCTGAACTTCGGAACCTACCTCTGGATCTTTAAGAAGCACTCTGTTTGCTAATGTCATTTTTCATTTTTAGTACTAAGAAAATAATTGAAACTGATATAAATGTTGGAAAGCAGTAACATACAGAGAATTTAAGATCTGTTCGGGGAGATAAGGTCTGTGTTATAGATACAGGTTGAGAGAAAGATTTTTTCCCTTAGCTTCTTCTATTAATTCTGCAGGAAACAATCAAAATACATAGCATGATACACTTGTTCCTACTTCTTTTGGTGTTTTTTAAATTTACTGGTACACCTTAGATATGTACAAGGATAACAGTCATGTTAGGGAATTTGTACCTGTGCATGACATATCTTGCCTCTTTTTTCCTCCAGTTTCCTCCCCTCTCTTCACTGTTCCTACTTCTTAAAAATACCTTCACCATGCAGATTTTTTAACTTGAATTTCACAACCTTGAGTAGAAGAAATTATAAAGAATTTTTCTTTTTAGAGTATTTGCTTAGTTATTCAACACTTTGTGTGGTTTAAACTACAACTTCAAATTTGTATGTCATTTTATTGTCGTAATAACCAAATGAGATAAGAAGGGCATCTGTCATAAAAATATTCTCTTTAGACTGAGAAAGCTGAGGCTTGCAGAAGTTTAATGAGTTGCCCAGCTAATGGGAGCAGAAGTCAAATATAGGTCAGCTGCTTCTCTTTCAACCAATCAAACCTCAATACCAAAGATCTTATTTGCGTCTCCAAAACAAATACGTGTGGGGCCGGGGAGATGGCTCAGTGGAATAAGCACTTCCCTGGCAAACGCAAGGGCCTGAGTTCAATCTCCGGTTCCGCAAAAAAAACAAAAGAGAAAAAAAAGAAAAAAAAAATAACAAAACAAATACGTGTGCTTTTAGCTCAAAAGACAGGCATTAATCAACAGGTTTAACTAACTGGACAAGGACCGTAAAGATCTGATGTTGGGACACCTAAAGCAGGAACCTGATCCTATGTGGGATGGTAGGATGAGGCCTCCTCGTGGCTTCAAGGAGTCCAGCTACCTCAGTCTTGAGGAAAACATCCTGCCTGGACATTGTGGGTTATTGGTCACTAGGCAACCTTGTATCTTGCAACTTTGTAAAGGTATAAATAAAAGCCCTTACTACTGTTCATGGGGTTCTCTAGCCAGGCAGATGAGCCACTACCTATCCCAGCTCTTGTCTTTTTGTCTATATTTTCCACAATCCTGCCTTGTTTTCTCCCCTGATACAACGGGTTACCCGGAGAGACCAATGGATCCCTACAATCTGAATTCCAGTGGCACAGCCAGAACTAACCAGGTGGTGACCTTGGGCAAGTTCCTGGTTTGTTATGGTTTCTGATGCTCCTGTAGGCTCTAAAAGTTGCTGTCCCCACCTTCAAGTTGTTTTCCTCAGAATCATAACCTTAGCTGGCATTACCTCCCTAGGTCGCTAGGTCCCGGGCACGGTACTAAAGACAAGCGCACGGGCCTGAGTTCAATTCCTGGTTAAAAAAAAGAAACAAAAAAAAACCAAAAAAAAACAAAAAACTGGCTCTTTTTCATTTTCTCCCCAATCTTACAACATTCCTAAGCCAGTATATCTCTTTAACAGATAGGGGAAAGTGACTCAAAGGTTAAAGGAACTCTCTGGGATCAACAGGACCAGCACTCAGCAATGAGTGCTGTGACCCAGGTCAGACTGACCTGAAGAATAGAGCCTGGTCGGTATTGTTTTTGATGAATAAATTAAGCTCCCTGCGTTATTGGTTGTCTCTCCCAGTTTAGAAGCGGGAGGAGGAGGGGGAGGAAAAAGCAAAGGACACAAGGTTTCTGCAGGGCAAACCCAGAAAGTCACTGGAAGGGCGCCCTGGAAGGTCTCTCCAAGACGGGGGCGGGGCGCCCGACCCCACGTCACGCGATCCCTGCCACCCCGCTCCCAGGCCCGGACGTTACCTTGTTGAGATGTGGGTTCCTGGTGACATCGTATCCGCGCTTCTTCAGGGGCACAGGGCGCGCCAGGCCGGGCTTGGAGTGGCAGCCCCGGGCGCACGGGGAGGGCGCCCAGCTTGGGAGGGCGGCGCGGGCCCTGGCGGCCGGGGGAACCAGCCGCGCGCTTGTGCCCAGCGCGGCGCCCATGGTCCTGGTGAGCCCCGCGCCGCGCCGCGCCGACACCGAGGTCAGGGCGCCTTCCGGGAGAGCACAGTGGTGCCCCTCTTCAGTGCCCACCCGCTCCGTTTCCTCCGCTCCCTTGGTGCCGGGCCTGGCCGAGCCCCGGGAAAGGCAAAAGCGAGCGGAAAGCAGATCCGGTGCAGGTGACAGAGCGCGCCACCCCCGCCCCCATCCCCAGGAGAGGCGGCAACTGCGCGCGTGGGCGCCCGCGGAGGACGTGGAGGGGGCGAGTCGCTTCCTGCGGGGTTCGCTGTTTGCGCCGCTCACCCGCGCGGCTCGCGAAGCTGGGGTCCGCGGCTCCTCCGCTGCCAGGGCTGGCCGCAAGCTCCGGGCAGTGCGCGCTGGAGGAGCGATCCCCAAATCGCGCCCTGCGGTTTCCGGCTCATACACCTGCGCGCCTTCCGACCATGCGCCCGGAGATCCCACCTGAGCGGCACAGTAGAGGGTGTGAAAAGCCTGGCTGGCGAAGGCCATGGCTGCAGGATCCAAGTACAAAGCTCAAGCATCCAGGGCGCGAGGTTGCCTTGTGTGGTACCGGATAAGGCCCACCAGGAGTTGCATGTAAATTTAAATAAATTAAATAGAATAAGATTAAAATCCAGTTCTGTGACTACCCACAATTCCAATGTTCAAAGCTCCATGTGCATCCACATAGACCATTTCCCTCTGTGCTGGATGCGTTGTTGGGCATTGCTCGCGGAGGCTTGGCAGTTTTTGAAAGTGCTTGGGGAACCCCGCAGTCGCCTGCCCTGGATTATGGGGGCCAATCCAGGACCTTGGCATCCATCGAGCTCATCTAGATTTTTACTTTTCCCAGCCAGGAGGTTCCCTTTAAAGCCAACATTTCATGGCGTGCGGAGTAAGACAGGAGACCATTGGGGATCCCAAAGTCCTGCTCCTGCGAAGGACGTGTACCTCAGCCTACTCCTACCCCTCGCTGAGCGGTGGCCTATCTCAGCCTCCCTGTTTCTCCACCCTGCTGGGTTTCTGCTACCGCAGGGCCTGTGCTCTTGTTATTTCCTGATGTGGGGACTTTGCGCTCATCCTCTGCACAATTGCCACCTTCCCACTTCTCAGGTCCCAACTAATAGATCAACTCACTCCGTCAGCTCCAGCACGGAGTCACTGCTGCACATTTCTCCCCTTCTGAGAACATGAGCAGCATCAGGAGAGGCTCTATGCTCTGACACTATGCCGGTGAGGTTTAGCCTCACCACTTAGCCTGGTGCCTGGTAATAACTGCAGGCTAAGTCATTATTACATCAAGGGGAGCGGCAGCCTCTTTGATAACCTACCATCTGACTGCCAAACAGATGGCATGGCTCGCTACCCACAGCCCTCCTTCAAAGCTCACCCCACTGCCGTGTTCTAAGTATGGGCAGATACCATGGGGGTGCACACTGCACTCTGTTGGGGTGCACTTGCCCGGTTCAGGATTTCCCACATGCCTGGGGAATGGCTGTCTCCCTCAGCTTCTCTTCTCTCTGCTTAAATTCCTGATCTACAACCTGGATGAACTCTACTAAAACTATAATCTCTCAAGTGGAATTGAAGTTGCCTGATGGATGGCCAGAAGGAAGCCAGGGCAGAGTACAAATGTGTGGGCTCCATCCCTGGAGTGTTATTTGGTATGGTCGGAGTGCCTACAATCAGGGTTACTCTTGGTCCTATATTTGCATGAGCCTACAAATATATCTTAAATTCTTAAATCAGTTTGAGTCAGATTGATTATATTGAGTCCAAGAATAGTAACTGGTTCCTCTGAACATTTCTTAGATTTGCATATCTTACCACCCATCTACAAGCATCTTGAGGGCAAAGATTGTGTGTGTGTGTGTGTGTGTGCGCGCGCGCGCACGCGCATGCACATGTGAGCTTCCTTCTTTGGTACTAGCCCATAGCAAATAGTCAGAAACTGGTTGTTGAACAGGTCTGCCCTTCCTCAAAGCAATGACCTTTGCCTCACCTTTAGGTCATTTAAATAGGGAAACCACTCATTTGAAACTCAGCTAGAAACCATGATGCAAAAAACAGAGATTTCCAAAGAAGTAAACATAACATTTCCAGCATTAACACAGCAGTGCTCATGCAGTTTGCATATCAGGCTTTCTCACCTGTGGCCTATATGCCATTCACCCTGATCTAATTCTGATAATACTGTTTTCCTTTGCATATGTTTCTTCTTTGACTACAGTAATACTAAAGGCAGGCTCAGGAGGTGCAGTGGCAAGAGGAGCTGGCTTTTCAGGTCCCCAGCACTGGCCTGGGACCCAGGTTGCTCTCTCCTGCTGTGGCACTCTCCTCTACTTGGAAGAACTGATGCAACACTGGCATCCCATTTCCCTTGTGGAAAGAGGAAATGAAAGATACTGTGTTTGGAAGTATCTTGAAAGCTGTCTACTCACATTCTACTGAAAACTAGCTTGGGTTATCACATGGAACTCCAGGGAAGGCTGGGAAGTTTTTTTTTTTTTTTTTTCAGAAAATCATGTGGATGCTCTACTAAAGCTCAGCAGGGAAGGCTAGTACTAAAAGATGGGTAGAAGAAGTGTTGGGGACTAGTAACTGGAAGTCTAAGGACAATGCCCATTTGATATTAAAGTGTTGATATGTAGTGCATATTTAGATAGCCAAGACATCACACCTGTACCTCATATTTATTTTTAGTTTTTAAAAATCTTCTTTTATTTATTTAGCATAGGGTCTCACTATGTAGCTCAGACTCTTGGTGATCCTCCTGTCTCAGCCTCTCCAGCACTGGGATTACAGGTGTGCAGCACTATGTCTGGTTTCAGTGGCTGGCACAGCGTGGCATGTGGTACTAGGGATTGAACCCAGGTCCTTGAGCTTGCCAGGCAGGTACTTAGACTGCTGAGCTATCTCCTCAGCCTGTGTACCTTGAATTTTGATTAACTGATTTTTTTTCTTTTTTTAAATTTGGCACCAGGGATTGAACTCAGGACCTTGCATTTGCCAGGCAGGCACTTATGCTGCTGAGCTATCTTCCCAGCCTCTTTGATTAATATTTGAAGACAATAATATGCAATGTATCAACTATTTAAGCTACAACCTGTTTTGAAACTTGATTTTATTGATCATCTCTTTTCTCTTTAAAATTAAAAAAATACTCCAATGGGTAGAAAAAAATAAAGAAGGGGCTAACTGTTATTACGGGATGTGCAGCTTTCATCTCTGGTTTCAGGGCAACTACCTTACCTTAGGATTTCCTAGATCAGGTCTAGAGCTGTGGAGATTCTGAAGGATGCCCTCCAACTCCACATGACTCTGATTTTCTTAGCCAGACAGCCTCGCAATCCAGCTCAGCATTATAGAAAATGAACGTCTCCATAATTTGTCTTGGATTCCCTTCTTGCAACCACTGACCTCTGCCATTGTTGTTGCTGCTTGCTAGGGTGGCAGTGATAAAGTCTTTTTCCATGGCCCTCCATCCCCCATTGGAGATTCTGCATTTTAAATGTACTTAACCTTTGTTTTCTGTTGTGGCTGCAGAGATTTGATTATCTACCAGTTGCCTTCCAAGGTTATGAATTCCTTAAAGGCTAAAGCACCACTTACAAGTCTTTGCTTCACTAGTATCTGGGCCAGTGCCTGGCACTAAGAGTTGAGGTAAATAAAAAGGATATAAAGTAAGTTCACGCATAACTTTCTGACAAGTGGACTTAATTGAAACCAGACTTGGCACATTATTTAAATGGCACCAAAGTAGATTCAAGTTACATTTCTGATTTACTCAGCTATCTTAAAACAAAGTCAATTATTCTCTGATGTTACTATTAGAGATTTTTAAAGGATGTAAATTAAAAATTTATAATTCAGCTAATTCTCTTGCTTCAAAAATTTAAGTTTACAGTTTATGTTCATGACTGCTTTAAAAGGACTCTTTAATTTGTATTGTTACTGATATCTTTAAATATATCAACTGTATTTTTTAACATTCAAGAGATGGCGAGAAATCTTTATCTCCTCTGGATCTGCATATGCATCACTGAACACGTGCACCATAGCCTGGTCTTTGCTCATAGGGTCTTTTACCAGCCCTTGCTGGTCAACTGCTTTCAAACTTCATCACCTCCATAGGTCTCCTGAATCACTCAGCCAGAGGCTTGTCCTACCCCTTGTGTGTTCCCCGGATACTGCCTTCGTGGCTCTTCCATTGCACTCTGTGGCCTGTATCTCTTGGAAGTGATAGAGTACAGGCCTGTTTTCTCCAAGGTGCATCAGGTTCAGATGGTCCAGACTTCACTAGTGACTCGTTTATGAGACCATGCGCATTCTGATGACACTTTTAAAGTTCTCCATTCTCATGGCTATAATGGACATTCTAATGTTGCTTTCTGCATTGGTGTGTCCTTGGTTTGTTTGTTTATTTATTTATTTATTTATTTATTTATTTATTTAAAGGACACTGGTGCACTTGCTGCATACCAAGCACCATTCTAAGTACTTTATAAATGGAGATGGCCCTCAAATTAAGATTTTTCAACTTTACCATAGTTCAGTAGAAATTATACTTCCAATTTTGACCTTTCCTCAGGCCAGGGAAACATTATCTTGCCACACGGGGCTGGAGCTGTAAGCAATAGCTCCCAGTCAGTCAAGCAACCACAGAGTCAGCAATCCATGTTCTGTAAGGTGCTGTGATTAATTCTAAGCTGTGAACCTGGAGGTCAGACACATCAACTATATTTTCAGCTTTCAGTAATTTTGGCTTACAGTGAGCTTTTCAGCACAAAGTCCCATTATAAGTTGAGGAACATCTGAACTAACTCGATTCTATAATTTTCCTGTGAAATACTAATTCAAATGTTTTCTTTCACCTCCAGATCCACCTTCCCATACTTAGGTCTATGGTTGGAACTTGACTTCTTAATTTTCTTTTTTTTTTTTTTTTTATGTCTTTTTGAGACAGGGTCTCACTATGCAGGTCAGGATGGCCTTAAGCTCACTTTGTAGCTCAAGCTGTTCTTGAACTCACAACAATCCTCCTGCCTCAGCCTTCCAAGTGCTGGGATTAAAGCCCTGTGCCACCACGCCCGGCAAAGCCAAGTTCTTTTTATGGCAGCAGGTTTCCTGTTAATCTGTCAACAGGAGGCTCTAGTGAGAGTTCTTTCTGCTTGTTTGCTATTGGCTCCTTTCACTATCCCCTTGGCAACAGCTCCTTCACTCAGGTTGACCACTGGTCCCAGACTGCGGCGTCTACCCGCACCCTAGAACCAGCCTTGCAAGGGTCTCAGTTCTTGGAAGCAGGTCTCTGGCTACACATGTCCAGGTTTTGACGGTTCTGGCCTCTTCCCTTTGTTCCTCCAGCCTAAGAGATGTGCACTGCCTCCCATGGGGGCTACTGCGCTTGCCTCACTTTTGTTTCTTTCTCATTCAGCACCCTGGCACCTACAAAATAGGATCTGTGAATTGAATTTCTCTTGTTGAAATATACTTTGTAGGGTTTGGTTTTCTCAACATGGTCTGATACGGGTTTATATAATGATCATTCCCATTTACCAACAATAAAACAGCACCCAGAGAAGTGGCACATCTGGAATGGCCTGGGATTTAAACTTAGACTTCAAGTGCTGTGGTGATCTCAGGACACAAGACTCACACCTGGGACATGCTCTGCCAGGGTTAGAGGGGCAGTGGTCTCTAAAGTCAGTTGCCTCTTCTTCCTTCTCCTCCTCACTCTTCAGCATGCCATCCTGTCCACTACCTTCCAGAGGGCCATGCGCAACAAGTGTCTACAGAAATGAACTTTTCTACCTGAATGGGGGGATGCAAAGGCATAGAAGAGCTCTGAGTTAGAAGCACACACAATGAAACAAAAAGCTTCTGCTTCTTTTCTCTAACTGCCTTCCTTTGGAGCTGTTTCCAGGGCAACCGAGTCTCCCTCCTCTTCCTATTCCTCTCCCCACCTCCCTACCATCTTTCCTCCATTCCGTTATACCCTTGGCTTCTTGGCTTCAGTTTTTCTATTTATTAAGAAGAAGTAGTTTTCTGACATTCTGAAAAATACCACAAAGAGCTTGTGTCATGTAACAGAAGAAAACATGTTTCTTATTTTTCTTTCACATCATCATCAGTTTTAATATCTAGCAATTTACATTTTCAGTAACTACATTTCTAATAGAGTCAGTGCTCCAGCCTTAGCCTTCTCCACATACTGTTATCACAAAACACTTGGGTATCTTTGCCTGTACTGTGCTCAGTCTTCTACTCAAGTAACTGTTGCACCCAATATGAATGCCTTTGGGCAGAAGGATAAAAATATGCTGCGTTTCGCACCAGCCCCTGCCTGATTCTCAGCTAAGTCACAATAGGCCTGGCTTCTTTTCATGGCCAGTTTAGGAACAGCCTATAACCCATTTCATGCAGGCCTCCACTTCCAGTGGGCCATAGAACTCCAGAAAGAAAATGGTACAAAGAGAAAATAAGTAACCAGTATTTTGTGCTTCCTGGGCTTCCTGGATTTCTCAAAGGTTGTTTTAAGAAATCAGTGTCTTATTCCTCTATTCAAGAGCCCAGCCATTGCACCAGTTCTCCATAGGCTCTGGGTGTCTCCGTCCTCACACAAAAGTTAGACAGAAAGGCAACTGTTGGAAAAAGGCAGGACATGGAAACAGAAATGCAGGGCAGCAGCTGCTGAGCTGAGCAAGCAGCTGAGAAGGGGGAGTAAATCTGTGTCCTCCATGTTTGTGTGGAGGTCAGGGCAGTGGCCCAGGCTCTGTGTCCATAGTGGGATCTGCCCATCCGGCCCAGTCAGCATCCCCAGCCCAGCTGACCCAGGCCACCGGCTGCTCCTCTAGTTCTTTCGTGCCCCTCAAGTTCATTAAACTGTAATGAGCATGTCCGCTGGTTTCCTAACTGACTTTGTGACAGTCCCAGACTACTTCCATATGGAGAGAAGAACTTCCCTGCTGACAGTCTTGTGATTTAGTAAGACAAAAATCTTGAGCAACCTAATGTTTACACTTATGTTTGAGTTACTTTCATTTTTAAGCGTTTTTCAAGGCATGTTTTCTCACTGTGTACTTGGTGAGATTAAGACAGGCTATTCTTCGGGAATTTGGGCTCTCTTCAGCTCTTTATCACTTCATTGGTTTTTGTTTTCCTTCCTCACTAGATTTAGCCATTCCACCCCTCCTCTCAGCTGGTATCCAGCCCAAAATCCCTTTGTCTGATTCTCAGCCTTCCTCAGAAGAGATGTAATTTGTTTCCTTTGTGGATTTGCAGTCTTGAGCTCCAGCTTGGGCGTTTATTACTGTAATGGATGTTATGTGTGCGGCAGGCAGCCCACAGAGCAGGCATTCCCACCCAGGGCTGCTGGGCTGAGAAGGTGGACTTGCCCACGGTCAGTGCTCCTCCCTCTAGGTCATGGCCATTGTTTGCACGGGCTCCTTGTAATCAGGAATATGTGTGCTAGGAAAAGTAGCTGAATCACAGTTCTCTTTAGTCTTAGCTTTGTGTTTGGTTCCAATCTAAATGACAAGCTTATAGAGGAGAAAATTGATCCAGCTGCTCTCATATGGGATGGAGAGACAGATTTTTGCTTCTTAGACATCCTAAGTAGCCATAGATCTCACTTACTTGCCTTTTTGTGTGTGTTTGTTGCAGGCTTGATGCCTGTTTCAAAGCAGGTTTTGAGATTTGAGATTCATCTGCGTGTTGCTTTACCACCTTAATTTGCACAATAAAATAGAGACTGTAAGACAAGTTTGCCATTTCAGGTTATCATTTTGCATGTTTGCCAATGTACATTTCAAGTTCTTTGCATAGTAGTGAGTATCTTTCTCTTTGGAGTCAGATATATCTTGGTTTGGTTCACAGTTCTGTGTGATCTTGAGGGTTCACTTAATCTTTGTAAGTTCGGTTTTATCTTGAAATGAGTCTGATGATAATACTATCTAGTTCGTACAATGGTGTATGAGGTACCTAGCACATGGTATGTCTTGCCATGTCAGGGAATATTTTCTCTGCATATCCGCAGAAGCATTCTGAGCATGTATTAATTCTAAACAAACATTGTTTAATTGCATTTGACTGAATTTTTGAAGTCTCGGCTTTCCAAGACTCACTATGGAATATTGGTGCCTCTGTAAGGCAAGTAATGCGCAGGGGAAGTGTCTGAACATCCACTGAGTTTGCTTGTACTTCAGCGATCAGAGAAAATATCCCACTTTTACATTTTCTGTCAGTATCAGGTTCCTTTAAAGTGGCAGTCATGAGACTGGTCCATGGAGTCCACTGGTCTCTTGTGGCTGCGAGGACACTCAGACTGCTGGCTATGTCTTCCTCTCCTACCTTTCAAAAAAGTAGGAGGATTTCAGCTCACCTTGGCTTCATGCATATCTAAGAGCTCCCTTGGCAGAGGGGAGATTGATGGTCTGAGCCCCACTGCTGCTGGGGCTGTGATCATCTCCACTGTTGCCACTGCTCAGACCCTACCTGGGGCACTGGCCGCTGTAACTGTTCAAGCCTTTCCCTAGCTGTTTTCTTAGTGCTGTTTGAAACTCCTTGCTGTCTTGACATTTCTGTAGATTCCCACTTTTGTTTTTTGTCTGTGGTGGGAGAAGAAGGTAGAGAAGATGGTCTAGAATATGGTTGATTTACCACCTCCTTGGAAAAAGAGGCTTCCCAGCAGAGTGCTGTGGGCCCCTACAGATTCATGTTTTACACCTCCTCTCCTCAGAGCACATGAATGGTGCTGGTGAAAGAGAGTTCTAGGACAACTTTATACTGTATTTGAATCTCTGCTTCCTCCAGAAGTGCCTGCTTCTAATTCTAGACTATCTTGCAAACATTCTTTGCTTATTATTTTCCCAGAGAGGCATTTTCCCACTCTGCATTCAAGTTTCAGTCAGTCCACCAGATCTAGAAGACACAAACATCAGCCAATTGTAAATAGGTTCAAGTCTCTTTATGAGGCTCTGAGTTCCCATGTACCTCAGCAGTGTATCCAAACAGCCATGTAAGTATCCCAGAGCACCTGATCGCATTGAAGACCTTTGTCTGTCTAGAGCACACAGAGAACTTCCGTGTGTGCAAGGAGCTGTGTGATCAACAGACCCAGGCAAGATACCTTGCTGCATAGCTCTAAAAACACTTGCTTTAATAAGATGTGTGTGAAAGATAAGGGGAGGAGGACTGGAGTTTATGACTCAGAAGTATCGAAGTTTAACTGGAAGCTTTCAGAGCACATGATATTTTGTAATTATAAAGTTGAAAAGAACCTTAAAATTCATGCAGGTTTTATAAGAAATCAGTGCAAAAATAGAAGCTTTTGCTCCCTGGGGAGAGTTTTCTGGATGTCTGAAGATACTCATAGTTTCTGTAACATGGAGGACTACTGAAGAAATGGAGAAGACCCTCTATTTGGGGGAAGAAAACCATTCTTTGTGATTAAAATAGGACACTTAGCAGCCTTTTCTCCTGTCAAGAAGTTTCGTACTATAAATAGATTTTTCCTTTTTTAAGAAAACATCTAAGGACTGGACCAATACATAATTCAGATACTAAGCACTAGAGCTATCATAGAGAGTGCATTAGTTACATTTGATAGACTCTGAGTTAGAGATTTTTTTAAAAAATCAGTCATAAATTCCAACAAGATCTAACCAAGGCAGGAAGATGAAGATCCTAAAAAGAGAGAGAAATAATTGATAATAGATGAAAATCAGTACAAAAGCTACCAAATTAAGAAAAAAATATTTGAATTAAAAAAATTTGGCTTACTGATATTATAGCATATATGATAGGATATTGAATGGGGTTGTTCTTGTTAGCTAAAGTTTTAGCTAAAAGCCCTAACTAAGACAAATAGGTGGTACCGCTCAAAAGCCCAGGAGCCACTAGACTACCTCTCATGCTCTCTGGAGTGGCCAAAGGGATCCTCCATCTTTCACTTCTACCATCCTGTGATCAGAACACTAGAATCTGTGACAGGAGAACTGGTTGACAAGGAAAAAAGTCTCCAAGGCAGCTACACATGTAGTAAGAAGTTCTACAAGACAGCAGACTGGTTAGTAATTACCTAGATGCTTAGTAATTGTCCAGGTTGGGCTGACTTTGTGGGTGGGTCACTATGAGGCAGCTCCTGAGAAGACCCAAACTGTACACTTGAGAGATGGAAAATTCTGAAGGCAGAGAGTGACTGAAGTAGCGGTGGCAGGAGAGGAATTGACCAATTGGATAGTAGGACAACCTGCTGCTCTTCACAATGGCCAAGCTAAGTGATGATTCTTGAAGCTGAGAAGATATCATGGACACTGGCTGAGCAGTTTAGAAGGACAGCACCCATGAAGTCCCTGGTAGAGTTCTCAGCCTTTCCTGGAGAGAGAACTATAGAATGAAGGAAGTATAGGGCTTACTACCCTAAGTGGGAATGGAGAAGAAGGGTGCAAAAAACTGACCAGGGAGCTTTTCAACAATGTGATGACCACAATAAGGCTTACAAGAAAAACCTGCTCTTGCTTCTGACAACACAGCCAGCTTTGATACACTTGTCCCACAAGGGGTATTAGCAGTTGTGAGATTGTAGACTATAATCTAAATAAAAAGATATTCACTTTTTGGCTCCTCACATTAACTTAATAGGGATAGATACCTTAACAAAGTACTATACATTTGGGCACATAAAACACAGTTCTGGAGGCCAGAAGTCCAGCTTCAAGGTGACAGTAGGACTTCTCTCCTTCTAAAAGCTCCAGGAGTCAAGCTGTTCCTTGCCTTTCCAATCTCTGGAGGCTGTGAGTGATCCTTGGCTTTCTGACTGTATCACTTCAGTTGAACTCCATGGTCACACCACTTCTCCCAGCTCCGTGGGTCTTGTCTATGTATGTTTCTTGCAATGCATTAGATTCAGAGCCCACTTGGATAATCCAGAACAATCCCAACTAAATATCACCGTTTAATTATATCTGCAAAGACGTTTTTAACCAAATAAGGGCATTTGTGGAGTATTATAAGTCAGTCTACTAAGTTCCCTGTCCTTCTTTTTTCCTGTATTCAAATGGTGGCCAGAACTATTGGGCAAGTAAAGAGAAGAAAGAAAATCCATACCCATTCTCATTTTCCTACTGAGAAACTCCCATTCTATGTAAAATAGGCCCAAGCTTGAGAGAAGAAATTTTGAAACAAACATAAGATTGGAACTGTTTAAATTGTATGTCACTGAACTTTCAGTACCTCAAAGTAGCTTTGAAATTTTGAGATCTGCCTGTGATTTTCTTAAAAGTCATAAAGGTGAGAACTAACAAAGTATAACTTAAGGCAATGATTGGATGTCATGTAGTGGTATTTCCTGTGGTATTCCAGAGTTTGGCAAACTCTATAAACTCATTACATTAAGACTACCATTTTATGCTTTTCTCATACAAGAGCTCTGCCTTTTTTTTTTTTTTTTTAATAGGAAAAACACAATGGAGGGGGAAGCGTGCTGATCTGTGTTCTCAGTGAACATCGTATTAGGGAGGAATTATGGCAAGTATCTGTGGAAAATTTGAACTAGAAGATTGTATTAAATGCCAATCACCAAAGCAGAAAGAAAGAGAACAAAGAGTTCTTTTAGTAGCAGGTGTTCTCCTTCACCTCCCTGGCCAGCGGCTCCAGAGATAAGCTGATAAGGAAGCTGCAGTGGAACTCTTACCTACCTCAATCCATCAAAATTCTAGCGATGCAGTCTTACATCACTTCAGATGTTTAAGAGCTCTGCCATGCTGCTGGGTTCATGGAGTTGTTATTAGTGGAAAGCTGAAAGTCAGATAAGCCACTCAGGAGGCAGTTGTGTGTATAATGAACAATTGATTTCTTTTGTTGAGGTTACAGAAAAAATTGAAACTGCATACCTCTCCGTTCTTTTGTGCCTTTTAGTGGTAACATTATTCATTTAGACTCAGTTTTAGCTCATTGCAATGTTTGTCACACCACCTTTGCTATCCAGTTTGTTAGCTCTTGCTCCTGGCTCTGCACATGTGAGCATATGGGTTAGTACGGGCCTTCTGCAACTGCAGTGGGGGACTCACTCTGGTGACAGGACACACCCAACAGCAGAGCTACACGGTGAGCTAGTGGAGAACTCTGATCTCAGATCCAAACAGCTAAAATATCAACACCTGGTAAAGCTCAGGAATTTTTTACAGTGCTGAGTTCTTCACATTGTTCATGTTTTCAGCACCTGATGACTATTTTCCTCATGGAGAGCTGGCACGTGCACACACCACATCTTAGTTGTTTTTGTCCCCCCCCCTCCATCTCTTAGCCTCCATCTTTTGCAGATGAGCTATCTTTCTATTTCTTGTCATCTATGCTTATTCTGCTATCTGTTCTCATACAAGAGAAACCATGGGGTGTTTATGCTTGAGTGGCTGACTTATTTCAGAAATATTATGATCTGAAGGTGTATCCATTTTCCTACAAATGACTCAAGCTTTCTCACTTTACTTTTTGAGATAGGGTCTCACTGTGTAGTATAGGCTGGCCTTAAACTCACTTATGTAGTCCAAGCTGGACTGAAACTCATGGTGATCCTCCTGCCTCAGCCTCTTGAGTACTTGGATTACAAATATGCATCACCATCCCTAGCAAGTTTATCATTCTTTACAGCACAATAGTACTTTAATTTCTTTATTCATTCATCTGTTGATGGACATACAGGCCACTTCCAAGATTGAGCTCTTATGAATTGAGCTGTTATGAACACGGGTTCCATATATTGCTACAATATTATGTCTTTAACTCCTGTCAGAAGATACTTAGAAGAGAAGCTGCTGGGTCTAAAGGAATTTCTATTTTTTGTTTTTAAGGCATCTCTTACTGATTTCCATAGTGGTTGTACTACTTCACACAACTGCAACAGTATAAAAGAGTTCCTTTTTCCAGAAGCATTGTCTTTGTTTGATTCCTTCATGACAATCATTTTTTTCTAGAGTAAGGTGGAAGATTAATATTGTTTTATTCTATATTTGTCTAATGCCTAGAGATGCTGAACATTATTTTCATACATGTATAGGTGATTTGTACTTTTTTCTGAGAAGTTTCTGTTCATTTCAGTGGCCTATTCTTTGAATCTTTCATTTTGGTCTAATTATTCTTTATATATTCTAGGTATTGGTCCTCTGAGGCATAGCTGACAGACATTTTTATCTATTCTATAGGTTATCTTTTCACTCTGTTGGTTGTTTCCTTTGCAATGCAGAAGGTTTTCAATTTAATATGATGCTGATTATTGATTCTTGGGCTATTTACTGTCCAATTGACAGAATATCATAGACAGTGTTCTTCTGAAAGGATTAATACAGTTACTTGGTTCTTAGGGCACTGCGAAAGCTTAGAAGGAGCCTACCACTGAACACCACATGGACACATTTACCCAATCTTATGGGTCACATTATATCTTTGAACAAATGTGAACAGTGCTTTGGATACAGGGTGCATGAAAGCTAACAAATATGCGTATGTAAAATATATGAGCATAAAAATAAATGGTATGTAAACAAATTATTTATTGATTACTTTTTATTGTTTCATTGTTGTAGGCACAGCTTTTATTCACAAAGTGATAGATTCTTTAGAAATAGAAAAATGACTATACTTTAATAAGAATTATTCTTACATAATAAGAAATATAATATACTTATTTTTTGCACTAAAAGTTCAAATATCTTTCAATATATCAATTCAGATCAATCCGTAAAGGATATGTTGAAAAATGAATTTCATAATGCTTCTTTTCTAGAGTGGAAATATGAGGAACACCCTGATGGTGGCCTGTGTCCCTTGACTGAGGATCACTGCTCTGGGGCTCTCCAGGGTGCATTCGCCCTGCAGCTCCTCACTGTTGCAGCATTCTTTGCTTGTAAATGTCTAAGTCATAGATGTTCCCCAGGGCCTAGTTCATTTATCACCTATGTCCTATGAACTCTTATACCACTTAAGGTCTTCAGCTATTTCTCAAACAAGTACATTCCCAAATCTATTTATTTATTTATTTTTATTTACTTATTTTTTTGGTACAGAGTCTTTCTACACAGTTCAGACTCCTAGTGATCCTCCTGTCTCAGCCTTCTCAGTGCTGGGATTACTGGGATGTGCCACCACTTCTGGTTTTGGAGCCAGCATGGCATGCAGTACCAGGGATTGAACTCAGGACCTTGTGCTTGCCAGGCTGTGCTTATGCTGCTGAGCTATCTCATCAGCCCTCCATCCCCAAATCTTGACAATATCCCTAAAGACCTTTTTATCTATGGATTCTATGTTTTGAAAATGTCTTATCCAAAAAACTAAGAAAATGCTTTATTTATTCAACTGGCAAGCTTTTAGGGATAGTTTTAATTTTTATTTAGCATTATGAATTGCATAATCGTGTGAGTCACAGTCATTAATTATAATAATTAATGAAGTCATTAATTATTATAATTAATGAAGCCATTAATTATTATAATTAATGAAGCATTAATTATAATAACGAAGGAAACATTAAGCCAACTGTTATGACATACTGGTGCCCAAGATTGTGTCTATTCTGTATACATCCAACTGGAGTACCTACGCTGCTAAAGGGGTGTCTGTACAACTGTATCACCCAGACACTGTAGCCTAGAAATTCCAATGATAGAATTGATGAGCAATCAGAGTTACTGATGCGCATGAGCTATACACTGTTAACAGAGTTTTTATTTTGGGCTAAAGAAACTTGGTCTTCTGTTTTAGTTAATGTAATATGCTTTCATTTTCTCCAATGCTGAAATATATTTTGAAACTAAAGCCTTTCTTTTAAGTCTAGTGTGGTCTAGAGGGAGCAAGGTAGAATGTAAAACTTCTACTCGAAGTCTCACTGATGCTTACTGTTGACCAAATCTCAGCTCACTCAACACCAGTTAACTTCAAAGGCTCTACTTCCAGAAGACAGTGTTCAGAGATGATTTCTGAAAGTGTTGACTGTTAGAGCAAGAATTTGGGATCAACTTTACTGCTTTCATTTTTCAAACATTGCTTGCCTGAGTTTGCAAGACGCTTCTTACCTGTAGTCTCACAGAAACAACCAGTAAAGGAGTTCTAAGAGTAATACTGATACAGTCTCAGGTTTAATGATTTAGAAAAAAGTCAGAAATACAAGAAATTCTTGATTTTAGCCTTTTAAAAAAGGCCAGGGAGGGGTGGGGAGATAACTCAGTGGTATCAGTGCTTGCCTGACACTGATTTTAATCCCTGGTAAGACCAAAAGAAGGACTTGTCCTGCTCCAAGTTCCAAGTTCATTTATGCTTAGAGATAACCATTTTGGTCTTCAGCTGGAGCCCTCTGATATCTGTCTAGTGTTTGTCCTCCTAGCAGGTCATGAACTCTCATTTCTGGCTTCCAAGTGATGACCCGGGAGGAGGCCACCCAGCTGTCTCCACTCCTTATCAGCTGCTTTTGTTCGGGACTGATGAGGACATGCTAAATGCATCATGGGCTCTCTCCTCTGCACTTTCTTTTATCCCCTCAGAGTTCTTGGCCCCTTGGGTCCTGCATGCCTTGGTGTCTTAATCATTTCAGGCTGCTCTGATACAAATGCCATGGGCCTAATGCTTTAACCAACAAACATATATTTCTCACAGTTCTGGAGGCTGGAAGTCTGTGGCCATAGTGCCAACATGATTTGGTTCTGAGTAAGGGCTTTCTTCTTCACAAATACTACCTTCTTGTATCTATGTGGTGCAGAAAAAGAGATATCCTAAATCTCTCCTATCTATTCTTAGAAGGACATTAATCCCACCAGGAAGGCTGTACAATTATGACCTAATTATTTTTCAAAGGCCTCATCTCCAAACACCATCACAGTGGGAATTAGACTTCCATCATTTGTGTTAGTCCATAGCAGTTGGTAACTCTCAACTCTAAATTTTGAATGGCATATCCATGAAGCTGTGGAAGCTCTGCTCACCTGCTGTGTCCTGTTTGATTCCCATGCCTCACTGCTTCTGACTGAGTGAAAGCCTCACAGAAAACAGTGTAGAATGTCATTCACCTGGGTGCCTCTCTTCTCTGTACAACTTTACCTCTGGGGCTGAATTCTGACTGCCTTACAGCTCTCACCTGTGTTCAAGCAGGTATTTATTTCTCTGGACACTTAGGCAGCTCTTTCAGTTATTTCTCAGCAGGACAGTTGCTCTGATGCCCTGCTGTAGTTAGAATAGTGGGTGTAGAAGTAATGATGTTGTAAAGTGTTTTTAAAATAGGATTTCTCCACTGCTCCTATGGGGTTTTCACGTCCCTCAGTGCTCCTCAGCAGGGAGCAGCATGTCTTCCCCTGTGCTGTGATGAGTGTGGCAGTAGTGCAAGCTGCTCACAGACCCAGGGACCTGGGCAAAGAAAGGGGAATATACAGCAGCTGATGGCCATCAGGGACCTGTTTCCCTTCACCTGCCCTGTCACTGCAGGCAATGCTTTCTCTCCTTATACCCTCCAATGGGGAAATACAGACAAGGAGAGGAGGGTGAAAATATGAATTGATTGTGTTCATTCTGAGTTGACTGGAAACCCATTTTTTTCCATTTATGTATTTGGTACTGGGTCTTTCTATGCAGCTCAGACTTGTAGTGATCTTCCTGTTTCTCAAACTCCCCAGTGCTGGGATCATGGGTGTGTACCACCACATCCAAACTCCATTAAGGCTCAGCTCGCCCCAGGGGCAGGGCCTGTACAGCATGGGGGGCCAGGGATCAAACGCTGGTCCCTGCACTTGTCAAAGCAGGTGCTTAGTCTGTTGAGTTGTCTTGCCAGCCCTGGAAATTCATTTTAATAATCAGACCAAATGGGGACTTGTCATATGACTTAAGTTTGGTCACAGAAAAATAAAGATAGTTACATATTTTTTTTTTGCAAATCTGAGTATATGGTCAAGGTCAATCTTGCTACCAGAATAATATCACAAATAATTCTCTCTATATTGCTTAACAATATAACATATAAACTTTCCCCAGACAATATAGCTTTACATTTTTCCTTTAATCCTTATCTGGTATTCCTTTAAAAGATTAGATGTGATTTATTTCTCCATTCTATCATTGACAGGTGTTTTAAATTGTTTTTTATTGTAATCTATGTTATCATGTTCATATGCTTTTATTAGTGGATAACAAAATCCTACTCAAGGAAGTACAATGTAAAACACATTCACATTTGAAACTTAAAAATTGCCCTTATAGAAATATAAAGCATAACAGTGATTACCAGAGGCAGAGGGTGGGGAAAGAGAGACATTGGTCAATGCTGTGGCTTATTTCTAATGTTCCCCCAAATCTTAAGTACTCATAGGGGGGACTTTTTTGAGGTGACTAGATTATAGATGTCTGATATTGGTCAGAAGAGGCAAAGAAGGCCACAATATATTGATTAAAGGAACAAATCAATAGGAAGAGATATCACCTATAAACACATAACACCAAACAATAGTGCACCCAACTACACAAAAACCACTATCAGACATAAAAGATTAGATAAATACCAACACAATTATAATGGGAGATCTCAACCCACACTGTTACAAGGCAGAAAGGCAGACAGAGAGAGAAAAAGAGAGGGAGGAGAGAGAGAGAGAGAGAGAGAGAGAGAGAGAGAGAGAGAGAGAGAGAGAGAGACCTAGATTGAGGCAAAACTTCAAATACATAGACTTATTAGATCTATAAAGAGAGAACCACCTATGAATAGTACATGTCAGCATCACATGGAACTATTCAAACTAGACCACAAACTAGATAGTAAAGCACGTTTAAGTAAATGCAAAAGAATTTAAATTAAGCTATGCACATTATCAGATGATAGTGCAGTGAAATATGAATCAGTGGCAAAAGAAACTACCTGAATAAGGCAATTCCTAGAATTAAACAATAATATCAGTATAACATACCAGAACTTATGGGATGCAATCCCATAAGAAGAAAGGTTATAGCTGAAAATGTCCAAATGACAAAAACAGACCCAGCCCAAATAAATAACCTAATGATGCACTTCAAGTTCCTAGAACAAATAGAACAATTCAAATCCAAAGCTCATATAAGGAAGAAAATTCTAAAGATCAGAGCAGAAACCAAGGAGATGACTTAAAAACAATAAAAAAAAGGGCCAGTCGAACAGCTCAGTGGATTAAAGTGCCTACCAGCAGGAGCAGGGGCCAGGGGTTCGATCCCAGGGCCTGCTGTGCCAGCACCCACCTTGAGGGGGGCTCACTGAGACAGCAAATGACACTGGGCATAGTGGTGCACACCTGTAATCCTAGCTTTTAGGAGGCTACAAACAACTGGATCACTACAAGTCAGATCTAGTAGTGAGACCCTGAACGCCCTGTAGATCCCTCCCTAAAAAGCAACAAAATAAAACAAAACAAATAAGAAAAACAACATAAAAGAACAATAAAAAGAACCAGTGAACCAAAGAGGTAGGTTTTCAGAAAACAAACAAAATAGACAAACTCTTAGCCTATCCTACCAAAAAGGCAGGACTGACATCTGTGAAACAAGAAATGAAAAAGGTGAATCACAATGGCTCTTGCTGCAACCTAGATTATTAGTAACTACTCACAACCTTTTACTCCAATAAATTGGAGGATTCAGGAGAAATGGGTACATACCCAGACACAATTGAATTGCCAAAACTGAACCAAGAAGACAATAGAACCCTACACAATCAAATAAAAGATACTAAAACTGAAGCAGTGATAGAAATCTTACCATTTAAGAAAGGCCCAAGTCTTGATGGACTGACTCACTGGTGAATTTTTTAACAACTTCTGGGAAGATCTAACACCAGTGCTTCCAAAGTCATGCCTAAGAGCTACCATTACCCTGATTACAAAAACAGATAAGAATCCAACCAAAAAGGAAAGCGAGGCCAATGCCTTTAACCAACATGGATGTAAAAGTCTTCAGCAAGCTGCAGGGGTACCTCAGTTCATGTGTACTTTTGTTTGTAAATGATTTGCCTGGCTAGCAGAAACATTTTGCAAAATTTTGGGTTTATTTGCAAGCTCTACATCAGGTGAGCAACACAGTCACAGCTGTCTTTCCCACACAAGCACGAACATGGCCATCTTTTCCAAAACTGTGAACAAATTAACTTTGTGAACTTAATTCCACTGTACTAGCAAACAGAATGCAACAAATATCAGAAACACCATATACCATGACCATGTAAACTTCCTCTCAGGGATTCCAGTATGAACCAGCATATCCAAATAAATAACTATAATTCATCACATGAATAAAAACTAAAGTTATGTGATCATCTCCATAGAAGCAGACAAGGACTTTGATGAAGTTGTACATCTATTTATGACTTTCTAAATCCAAGAATTTGTATAGAAAGACCTTATACTGCATCAATCAGACAAAAGCATTCAGGACAAACTTGTCGAGGGCATACATGGAGGAAAAACTGAAAGCTTTCCCTCTAAAATCAGGAAAAAGATAAGAATGTCCACAATCACCACTTCTGTTTAATATAATCATCAAAACTTTAGCCAGAACAATCACAAAAGAGAAAAAAAAAAATAAAAGGGAGACATATAGGGAAGAAAAAAAAATCAAATTGTTATAATTTACAAATGACATGATCGTCTACCTAAAAGACCCCAAAATTCCACCAAAACCGCCTGGAATTAATAACCAAATCAGCAATGTAGCAGAATTCAAAATCACTCAGAAATCAATAATATTCCTGTACTCCAATAATGAACTCACTGAGAAAAAATTTAGAAAAACAAGACCATTCATATTAGCATCAAGAAAAATTTAATGCTTGTAATTAACCTAACCAAGGAAGTATAAGACCTCCACAACAAAAACAATAATATTCTGAAAAAGGAGCACATCAGAAATGGAGAAAAAGCCACTGTTCTTGGATAATGTTAGGTTTGTGTGTATGTGTCTCCCCAAAGCTTCATGCAGTCATTGAGGTGCAGTTCTATAGTTTGTGATTAATTCGTGTCCAAGGCTGGGATTATGGGTCTGAGTACTGCTGGGATTATGGGTGTGAGTGCTATACCCAGCCTGGGGTGGATAGCCTAAATGTAACATAAAAAAGACAGAGACAGACTTGTTCTCTGTAGCCACTGTTGCTGCTTCTCCTCCCATTTGCTCTCTGCTGTTTTCCGCCTCCATGAGAGTTTGCTCTCTGCCAATTGCTGCCCTGCCTTGGGGCCAGCTGAATATGTCCTGAAACCTGCAGTAACTGTGAGCTGAATAAACCTTTCCTTCCTTCAATTTGAGTGGTGGATATCTGTCCCAACAATGAGAGAAGAGAACTGAGACAGATAAGCAGAACAAAGTAGTCAAAATGGCCATTTTCCAAAATTAATATGTAGACAATGTAATCCTAGTCAATGTACTAACAGCATTCCTCAAAGAACTAGAAAAAAATCCTACAGTTTATATGGAACAAGAAGAGACCCAGAATACCAAAAGCAATACTGGCAACAAAATTGAAAGAAAGGGCAGCCTAATCCCAGATTTGAAGTTCTACAGCAAAGCTACAGAGATAAAAACAGCCCTGTCCTAGCACAAAACAGACATGAGGCTCAGTGAAACAGAACAGAGGAAGCAGAAACAACCCCAGGCACATTCAGGTGTCTAATCTTTGGCAAAGAGGACACAAACATGCTAGAGGAAAGGTAGCCTCTATAACAAATGCACTGGGAAAATCAATGTGTCCCCCTATAAAACATCAGTCTAGGCCCATGTCGTTCACCACATACTAAACCAAAATCAAAATGGATCAAACATTTAATTGTTAAACAAAAATTAATCTGATTGAAGACAAAACAGATTAAACATTTGAAAACATACACATAAGCCAGGACTTTCTGAAAAAAACCTCAAAGGCACAAAAAATAGTGTCAGGAGTCAATAGGACCTATTTGGATTATATCAAATTAAAAGTTTCTGCAAATCAAAGGAAACAACCACCAGAATGAAGAGACAACCTACAGAAAGAAAAAAAAATTCACCACCTATTCCTTGGAGAAATAACTACCACCTAGAATAAATGTACAACTCAAAAAATTAGGCCGTCTTTAAATAAAAGACCAAATCAAAAAATTCATAACTTAAATGAATAGACATTTCCCAGAAGTCTAAATCAATAAATACATGAAAAAAAGTTTATAGTATCTCTGGCCATTTGAGAAATGCAAATTAAAACAACAGTGAGATTCTATCTTACCCAAGTTAAGAATAGCTCTAATTAAGAAATCAAATCATAAAACTCTGGAAATGGGACTTTATTACGTCTTCCAGGGACCTTTGAAGTTAGTGTGGCCATGTAACTGGATTCTAACCAGTGGAATGTGATCAGAAGTTATCTGAGCTATTTTCAGGCTGGGCCCCCACAAAGACACAAGTGTCATCTTCTGAACCCTTTCCTCCAACTCAAGCCTCTCCGAAACAGTCTATTGAAAGTGGGTGAACCCTTAGATGGAAGATGGCCAATTCCTTAATTACTGCTTGGAATTGAACCAACAAGTAGGAACATTCATTTAAATTAATAAGAAGCACATATCAATTTTGTTAAGCTATTAACATTTTAGTTTATGTGTTTCTGCAGTTATTATTGCATTGACAGCAATTAACTCTTTGATTAATGACTAGTTAGTGCAAGCCCCATGGCAGGAGAACTTCATTAATGATAAATCTTAGAAAAGAAGAGAAAGTTTTCTATGCTAACAAGTCATGTTTAAAATGATTCCTTTTAAGCCTTGACTATAGGCCAGGTCTGCCACAGAATAGAGTAACTTTGGTTGATTAACATCTTGAGCATTTGGAGTTATAAAAGAGGCCAGTGTTTCAGTTCTTAATTGGTGAGTTACATTTCTAGCTATTAGCATCAGCGAAAAAACTATTCTTCAGCTTCTGCCAGACACTGGTATTATAGAAGAGAAACTTCCCAGGCAAGCACCCCTGCTAGTTGTTCACATAGGGTGAGCTTTCTTCAAAGACTGATTCAGAGTTCAAGCCATAAATAAATTAAGAAAGCAAACATTTTTCCATGCCCAAGAAATCTCTAGGCAAAGTATAATTCTGTGGTTTATCCATTTAACCAATAGAAACTAACAATCTAGATAATTTAGGCCATAAAATAGAGTGTGGTTGCTGTTAGTGCTATTGTTTTGTCATCAATTTTTATTTTATTTTATTTTTTGCGGTACCAGGGATTAATCTCAGGCCCTTGTGCTTGCCAGGCAACCGCTTATTCTACTGAGCCATTTCCCTGACCCCTAATTTTTATTTTAAATGTTGAAGATCAGTGAGCTCAAATGAACTAAGTTGTCCATCTATAGGAAATATCTTTTTTTACTTCCTGTTCAGTATGTCATTAACTTAGAGTCAGAATAACCTAACTGGTTGCCAGGGAAAGGATGGAAAAGTGATAGCATTCATCACTGTCTCTTGTCTAGGTCCTGTCTGACACCCCTTACAAAAAGATTAACAAGAAAATAGCATGGAAAATGTACTTAGTCAAAGTCTTATGTGACATAGGAGGCCTTAGAAATAAAGACCCAAAGATCCAAGGGAAATATTCAAATTTATGCTTAGATTAAATAAAGAATGGACAGCTACCCAGAAATGTGATTCAACAAAAAAGATATTAATTATTGGTATCAGGCTGAGAAAGGAAACCCAGCTAGACCTGTCAGGATTTTTTCAGCCTTACTCTGTGACCTTCTTTCCTTTCTGACAGAGAGAAAGACTCTTGAAATGAAGGTGTTATTTATCAGACTGAGAAGGCTAGAGAATTCCTTTATGGCCAGCTCTTACACAGAAAAGACAAGGAAAGTTTACCATAATACTTCTAGGTTTTATGTTTGCCTTTGAGGGGAGAAGTGTTTTAGTTTCTATGTCCCACCTTGGGGAAGAAGAATTCTAGCAGCAGAAATATGGGCATGAAAGTTATAGAGAGGCTTTACTTCTGAAGTTTTACCAATATTCCTCAGTTCAAATTACTATCCTGATAGTATGTCATACTTTGAGGTAGCAGTTTCTGATGACACCAGTTCACTGAAGAGGCTTCAGTTGTCTGTTCCACTGCATCCTAATATTTTCAGTGTGGGTAGGAAACTCCAAGAGTGGGAAAAAGCTGAATTTTAAGTTTTCAATATATCAAAATGTAAAGCTTGGGCCAGGGAGATGGCTTAAGTACACACACAAGGACCTGAATTTGATCACCAGAAATATATACTGGTGGTCTTCAAATATTTTGTTTCACTACTACCTTGTCTTTTTGTCTTCCATTAAGAGGGTCTTTTCCAGAATAAAAGTTTTTGATTTGTTTTGTTTTTACTTCAGTGAAGTCTAATCTATCAAGTTTTTTAAAAAATGAATTGTGTTTCTGATACCATGTCTAATAAGCTTTCCTTTCCCCTTAAGTCCTAAAAATGCTTTCCTGATTTTTCCCAAAAGTTTCATATTTTACATTCAAATCATTGATTAATTTTTGGAATGATTTTTACTGTATGGCTTAAGATCTAGGCATCCCATATATATTCTCATATACTGAAATACATCATCTCAGGTGGCAATGAATGGCAGAAACTGAAACCCACCCAGAATGAGAGTCGAGCTGGTCTGCGGAGAGAGGAGGCATAGACTGGAGGAGAAAACATGGAAGGATAGTTCAGCTGCTATTGCTCCAGTGCAGCTAGTGAGACCTGAGTCTTTTCTTTCTTTCTTTCTTTCTTCCTTTCTTTCTTTCTTTCTTCCTTTCTTTCTTTCTTTCTTTCTTTCTTTCTTTCTTTCTTTCTTTCTTTCTTTCTTTCTTTCTCTTTCTGTCTGTCTTTCTTTC